>CAUYON010195321.1:0-111343 GCA_963573935.1 Arctocebus calabarensis | reverse complement strand
GTCCCAGCTACTAGGGAGGCTGAGGCAAGAGAATCGCTTAAGCCCAAGAGCTGGAGGTTGCTGTGAGCAGTGTGACGCCACGGCACTCTACCCAGGGCGATAAAGTGAGACTCTGTCTCTATAAAAAAAAAAAAAAAAAAGTATGTTTACTGTGCTTTGAACTTCTTTTGAAAAGAATTTAATGATCTTTAAAACTGTTCATGGCAGGCCTATGATCGTCTCACTGCGTATCATTTGCAAATCACTGGTATACAGGATTTCACTTTCATTTCTAATAAGGAATAAAGACTGTTTCAAACAAAATTAGAAAAGTATTAGGAAAATCACACTTCCAGGACAGCCGAGTAATCTGAGTTTCTGGTGCAGCCCCCGTCTCCCATGCTGATACCTGGTTTCCACACGTGCATGTTATAAATTGAGAATAGCCACCTGTCATCTCAGTCAGCATTCATTCATTTACTTCATTCATTAGCGGAATTTACAGAGATGGTTGACAATGAGCATTTAGTTCTCTGAACATTGGTCTGCCCTTAGGCTCTCATTTTTCTCACCTGTAAAATAAGGATTGTAACCACGAACACCTTAGTGTATGGTGTACTATTAATACTCAGTTATGTGAGCTTTTATTATCTATTAAGTACCAACTGTTTATGAAACTTTGTGCTCAGCCTTGACAATACAAAAACACAAAAACATGTGGTCTAAACGTATCCTAAAGAGCTTGAGTCCAGTTGAGGAGGAAAATTCTGGGCTAGCAGCCAAAAGAAAAACTCTTCAGAACGACTATGCTGTTGAAATGTAATCAGGGCTGATAAGGCCCCAAACTGTTAGGACGTTTTTTTTTTTTTTTTGCAGTTTTTAGCCGGGGCCAGGTTTAAACCCGCCACCTCTGGTATATGGGCCTGGCGCCCTACTCACTGAGCCACAGGCGCCACCCTGTTAGGACGTCATATGAAATTAAAGAAAGCTTCACATACAACACTTATGCTTAGAAATATACATGTGTATACATATCTAAATATGATGGTGGTAAGAAAAACTTTCAATATTGAGGGGTTTTTTGGAAGAGTTCCATATCAAGTTAACAAATCAGAGGTTCTTGACATCCAGATGTAGTCCCATGGATGGTTCAATAAGAATCCTCCCCATGGCAAAATCTATGCACACAGTAGTTTGTGTAACTCCAGGACTGGGAGCCCCAGACACTGGTCCGTGGGGCCTGTGAGCAGCCTGGGTGCACGGGGCATGGGAGCAGTGGTTCCCCAGGAGGAGGTCAGTTAGTTACGAAAGAGAGCGAGCCACGCATAGTATCAGGGCGGTTCCGTGTGAGAACAAGGGGCCGAGTTGCACAGGGGTGAAGTACACAATATTTAGGGAAGAAAACTTTAGTTTCTTTCTTCAGGGAAAGCAGATATTCCTGCAACACCTGGTGTAGGCTGGACGTCCCCTATCTGTCATGTGTTTCATTGAGACCACCTAACACATGTGCGTCTTTCCTGTGATCCTTTCGCCTTTTGCCTAAATGCCTGTCATCTGGGTGTGAACAGGAACTCGGTACGTATGAAGCCACGCAGCCCGTTGCCCTCACGGCACTGACGGGCTCCTGCTCTGTGCTTCATCCTGCAGGCTTTACCCAAGTCTTAACCTGCATTTCCTGCTGGGCCTGCAACAGACTCCACGTGGGGCCTGATTATCAGATTATCATGGGGCCATCACACTGGACAGCCTTTGTCCTTGACCCTCTCTGACATTTAGGTCGATGCACTTTATCACATTCCCCCTGCAATATATCTAATGCAAAAATAATTGGAAAATAAGATTTTACTCAGAGTTTGGGGGGGAACAGAGTGAAAAGAAAACACGAGCAGCCGCAACATCACAAAATTCCCATTATATAGCAACCCTCAACTGTCAAAGCCTTTCTCTTGGCAGACTAGTCCCCCTTTTCTGCTTCCCCCACAATCTCTGTGCTTGTGCTCTATAATTCAGAGAACACAGCTCCCTCATACCTGTGATTTAATACTGCTTGGAATTAAGAGAAAACCTGTGAGCTAAGGGCTGGTGATTTTGTTTGCACCCTACAACAAGCAATAAGCTGTTCTTTGTACTGTTCATGGTAGGGTCGGGAGGAGATTTAAGCAACGAGTAAGTCTACTCCCAACCACGAATGTCTTTGTTCTTCATTAATACCTTGAAGCCATCCAGGATGTTAGGACATGTGAATTTACCTCTCGTTTCAGAACAGCTGTGTAGGGTTCCTGTGTACACACAGCCATTCCGGGATGTTTACCTTATTTTACTTTCTTTTCTTTTTTTCTATACAAACAATGCTATAATCAAACAGACATGGGGGGGAAGCATATATTTCACACTTATCTGAGCATGACTGTCGGAAAAATTTCTGAAACTGGTATCTCTGTGCATTGTAACATTTAGTGGACAGTGTTCTGCAGAAATGTATCTTCCAACCAGCTGTGTAAAAAAGACTCTTGTTTCAGTTTTTCATAAAGCACCTTGTTTTATATGTTGGTTTATTCATGTTCCACCCTGATTCAGGAGTGGCTCAAAGTGGGTGGCAAAGAAACAGAACTCAGAGGTGGGGGGAGTGGAAACGAAGCTGGGGGTTATAAAATGGATCAGTGATTGAGATTATTATAAAAATTCATTAAAGTTTATTCTGTGCCCTAGGCAACCTTCAGATTTGGCACTAAGATTTTCAGCAGCCAGTGCACAGAAGGGAAGGTGATCAATTATGGATCCATTACTACAAAAACAAAGCCATGCCTTGGGGGCCTTGTAAAAAGGACACTGCAATGAGACCTCAACAAGTGACCTCGTGTAGTCACCACAGCAGCCCTTTGCCTGCCTGTTTGCCTGGGACCCCAAACATCCCAAAACATGTTGCCCCAGAGCAGAGTTCCGCCTTTTAGTGCCTCCCTCTAAATGCGCCCACACACATGGGCATTCAGAGCAGGCACCGTCTCTCACACACGAACCTTCCTTTCTCCTCGAAGCTGCCAGGAATTGCCTTAGAGGACGGGACCAGAGGCAAATCCAGGCCCAGTAGATGTAAATGCAGTCGGGAAAGCACCTCTTCCTGTAGCGCTGCATGAGCTGCCTGCCAGGCAAGCAGGTGCAGGGCCCAGGGAGCATGGCCCTCCTGCTGCTCAGAGCCAGGGTAAGGGTCCCCAGAGGGAGTGCCGAGCCAGGGACCACATGTGCAACCACAGATGCCAAAAAGTGTACTCCAGAAGGAGACCGGCCTTTCAGCTCCTGACCTCAGAAAGAGGAGAGGAAGCCGGCTGAGCTAAGCTGGGTGGGGAAACTAAACTAATCAGGGCACAGGTTGAGAGTGTGAAGAGGCCCAGACAGAAAGGAAATATTAATAGAAAGAGGCTCAAGTTTCCCGCAAATCACAAGGGGGCTGAGTGCAGGTAGAGGGTCTGATGCCCCTGCGAGGAAGCCAGACAGAGGCTGTGGACCTACCTGGTTGCTCACAGAACTTGGCTGGGACCTAGATTTGAAACCAGAGCAAGCTAACAAGAAAAGAGGTTGATTCCCAGGGTCAGGGCTGACCAAATGCAAAAGAAACGGAGTCAGGTAAGATTTTGTCTCCAAACTCACTGAGCTGTGGATAACTTTACCCTCAATGTTCTTCCCACTGTGGTATGATCCCCTAGACATGTCCTGACATCAGGAATGAATCATGATCCCGGGAAAGTGAACAGAAACGGAGTTGAGAACGTGGCTTGCTTGCTTGCCTGCCTGCCTTCCTTCTTTCTTTCTCTTTATTTCTTGCCTTTCTTTTCTTTCTTTCCTTTCTTTCCTTTCTTCCTTCCCTTCTTCCCTCCCTCCCTTCCTTCCTTTCTTTCTCTCTCTTTCCTTTCTCCCCTTTCTTTCTTTCTTTTTTAATATCATTGCCCTGGGGAGCCACAATAGAGAACCAGAGAGGAAAGAACAGCAGGCTGCTACAAAGGTAGTGATAGAAACCAAAGGAGGCGTTGGGTCAGGCCTTCTGGGGGCTTTGGGGGAAGAATATAAGTACATTTTCTAGTTAGAGAAGATCGATCCATTTGAAGGACTTTACATTTCCTCCGATTGCATGCATGTGAAGATTTGAGGGGTTTTTTCCCACCTCATTTTGCAGCATAATTTACATGCAAGAGAATTCACTATTTTTACATGAACACATTCATAGAGTTTTTTTTAATTGCAGAATGTTACAGGAGTACACGTGGGTTTTGCATGAACTGATTTGTATAGTTTGAGTCAAAGTTGTAAGTGTGCCCATCACCTGTGTGCATTGTACCTGAAAGATGTGAATTTACCCCTCTTCTCCTTCCCCCTGCCACCTGCTTGCTTTTCGTTGAGTTTTGTTACCATATGTGGACATGGGTATTGATCTATTAGTTCCAATTTAATAGTGAGTACAAGTGGTGTTTGTTTTTTCATTCTTGTGATACTTCACTTAGAAGAATGGGCTCCAGTTCCACCCAGGTTTTACAAAAGGTATTAAGTTCACCATTTTCTTTTTTAAATCATTTTGAGTGCTAACCAGTCAAGATGTTCTGGGTTTAAACTTTACCCACATAGACCCTGATGGCCAATTTAGGGGTGTGCCCTCCTCATTAGTTGTGAACAGACTCTGCTATTGCCATACCTGGGAGAACAGCTTCATCACCCCACGTTCTCACCTTCCAGGACGGATCTGGCTTATTTCACTGGCAGAATGTGGCACATGAGGATATGTGACCCCAGCTTAGGCTACTGTTTTGTCAGAATAGCATACAAGTGAAAAAATAATTCGGTACCTAGAAGAGAGGATTTTGGCCGTTCTCACCACAAAGAAATGGTCAATGTGTGAGGTAATGGATTTGACATGATCATTTATACAGTGTGTACCTACATCAAAACATCCTGTCATACCGTAAAATAGGCACAGTTATTGTGTCAATTAAAAATAAAAAAACTTCATAGAAAGAAAAAATATTTTGAACTTATGTATGAGAAAACATGAAAATGTAATGGTAAAATTTCAGTGTTGGAATACCATGTTCTACTTTTAAAATTAGATTGGAGAATGAACGATAGCCAGATGACCTCAGCTATCACGTGTAATTTGCATAACTTTTCATTGAGACTTAAGTCATACATAAAATTAGGACCTGGTGCAGGGGTGTGCACCTGTAATCCTAGCACTTTCGGAGTCCAGGGTGGGAGGACTGTTTGAAGCAAGGAATTCAAGACCAGCCTAAACAAGAGTCTCTACAGAGTATTCTATAGCAGAATTTTAAAAAAGAAAAAGAAACATTAGCCACTTTAGGTTGCATGCATCTATAAACCCAGCTGCTCTGGAAGTTGATGGAGGAAGATCACTTGAGTTCAGGAGTTCAAGGCTGCAGTGATGTCTAGGCCCTGTACCTCTGTCCCTCTGGCCTAGACAGCACAGTGGGACCCTATCTCAAAAATAAATAAAATGAAACAAAATAAAAAATAAAATAAACTTATTGGAGTAAAGTAACACTCAGACCATGATTAAATATGTAAAACTTAATAAGAAGTGGAGCTCAGGTTACAAAAAGAGACCCATTTTCATGCTGTCTCATTAGCCACAGTCTCCATAACTTATGTTTTGCGATCTGAAGTCTTGGAAATCTGTTTTAAAATGAGTTCATCAGATGAACATTGTTAGAAAGGTCCTACCTTTGATCAGTGTAATGAATTTGATTTCAAAACCTCCAATGGAGGTTCTTAATCATTTCCTTGGTAACAGAGTTTTGAACAAAAAATGCCGGGGCAAGCGTATTATGGAGAGGTTATTTTTTTCTCCCTGTGCCTCTGATTACTCAGAGAACCACAAGGGAGAATATGGAGGAGCACAGAGGGCTCTTCTGGTCCAAAAAACAAAATTCAGAAGTAGAACATGTTCGGGGGGTGGGGGTTCTTCCACCAAGGGTGGTTTTCTCCAGCCCATTCCTGCCTCCGATAGGTTTAGCCTCAAGTCAGCGGCCCAGGTGGCCTCCGCAGCAGCCAGACCCTCTTCCGTCTTTTCTTTATTCTGGGCTTCCCACCTTGAGAAATAGCTTTTGCTTAGCATCATGGATACAAAGTATAGACTCCTCTAAGAAGTCCACCAGCTCCAAGTTATATTCAATGTTTTAAAATAATGTCCTTTCCTGCCATCAGCTTAGGCAATTTCTATAGTGAAGAACTACAAAAAAGTGTATCGTGTGTGTTCTCACTACCGCAGCTAACTTCCTGCGGCCCACACAGCACCCCTGAATGAGGTGGCATCCTTACAATGCATGTCAGGCAAAAAGCGATGTGACATTGAGGACCATTCCCTCTACCCTCACTCCGCCACCTTCTGCAGCGGTCGTCTGCATTAGCATCCAACTGGGTGAGGAGCCCAGGTAGGGCAGGAATCAAGAGCAGTGTGGCCTCAGGGCTACCAGGCTTGCCAGTGCATCCCCTGCAGGTGGAAACCTCACTTCTGGTTCCCTGCACCTGGCAGGAGCCCGAGAGAGGTGGGATTTCACGGGTTGTGCTCAGACCTGCACAGACGACAGGCTGCTGCGGAACGTGTCGACTGGGTTAGTGCGACCCAGCATGCGGACATGCGGACATGCGGGCACGTGGACGGGGCTTTACAACTCCCATGGCAGCCTGGAGGAATTCTGCAGGGCAGCTTGTGAAGCAACACCCAGAGTTCTACAGAAGTGTGTTTGCAATTCCTGGGGAGGTTGCTTTTGCTTTAAACTCTGCCCGTTTCACTAGTATGAAACAAAAGAGCGCTGATTACACTTTATTCTTCCTCACATCAGTGCTGTTCCAGGGCAATACCTGCCACGTGATTCTGCAAAAAGATAGTCGGTGACTTGAAATTAGATCCTGTAACCAGGTAGACGGCAAAAATAACTAAATCAAGAGCCTGGGGGAAATACTAAAATTATAACTAAAAGTAAAATGTGAACATATGAGACTGTGACCAAAGGTATCATTTGTATTCAAGGCAAAAAGAGAGAAATTTTAAACCAATAGGCTATCACGGGATATAGACAAACTGGTACATCATTTTTGTTGGGCATGGGGAGAAATGCAGTATGTAAATTATACAGAAAACAAATTTTTCTCCATTGCTAGAGTATATTTGGGATTGGTATCAAACTCTGTCCAGGCTAGGAACGTTGGCTCATACCTATAAACTGAGCTACTTGGGAGGCTGAGGCAGGAGGATCTTGAGCCCAGGAATTCAAGGCCGCAGTGAGCTATGATCATGCCACCGTGCGCTGGGCCACTGAGACCCTCTCTCTAAAATTTAAAAAAAAAAAAACCTCTTTGCAACTCGCAATTTTTTAATATCCTATCTCAACATATAGATTCTAGACATTGGACCTCCCTCTTCTAAAATCCAGATACCCATATACTTTTTTTTTTTTTTTTCATTCAAAAGAGAGGCCAGTGAGAATAAATTTGTGCATGGAGTTACTAAAGCCTCTCACTCCCTCTGCTTAGCTTTCAACAGCAGCTGCAGAAAATGAAACCTGCTGGGGGAGGAAGTGGTTGGTGGTAAGACAATCCCTGGTGGGAGGAATAGGAGGAATCTGGCCCTCAATTAATGAATGACATCAACGCCTTTCATGTTGAATGGCACACCTGAGGCCTGGGGAGACAAGCAGGAAGAGAAGAGAAAGATTATATCTTGTTAATTACCCTAATCTCATCTCCTCCCCCATAACTACACATGACCAGTAACACACACAGAACTTCCTTTAATTTCATCAGACTGCCTTGCCCGGAAACAAAGCTCAGTAGTGGTTACCAACAGTGATTATGAATGAAGAGATACTTGGCCCCATCACTTGCCTTTATTCCCTCTATGAACTTAGAGAAAGCTGACATGAAACGCGCTTTGTGATTTGGCTGGGGGGGGGGCAGGGATGTTGTGGGTTTGTTTTTTATTTTATTTTATTTTTTGCTTTGCTTTTTCTTTAATTTTAAGCAGTCAAACCCTTGGTTCCAAACAGAGCACATCCCACCCGTTGTATTCCTAACTTTGGGTTATGCATGTTGGACTCTGTGAAAGCAGCAACAGTCATGGTGTAACTGATGTGGATAATGAGAGCTTTTGGGTCTTAGAAAAGAAAAAAAAATGGAAAGAACTGTTTAGAATTGCAGAGCCACTAAGGGAGTCTGGCAGGTTTTTCCCCCCTCTTATTTCTAGGTGATAGACAAATTGTTAGTTATCACGTGTATAATTTATTAGTAATTGCTCTAATTTGCTTCCTAAGTTTCTAAGTTTCCAGTGCACTGAGATCAACTATTTTGTACCCATAAAATAAGAATCACATGGTAATTTAATGAAGTAGTTAGCCAGTTCGGGTGATTTCTGTGCAAATGCAGTTATTACCATTGCAATCTAGAAAAGTGGGGGAGGTCTAACGATGTCAAACTTCTTAGAAGCCCAGTGATTAGTATCACTGCCTGGGATTAAAAAGCTGCACGCACATCTCACGCTTTCCTCTTGTGGACCTGTGGATACTGAGATAACTGACTTTGCTTTGGGCTGGGTTGTTTGGTCTATTTAAAAGAAAATGCTTCCTCCTTGGAACATAGTGAGGGCTGCTGTGTGATGGGTGCGAGTCCCTCTCCTGGGTGGTCTGAGGGCACAGGGCACTAGAGTCTGCCACTGGATAGAACAAAGCTGAAAGTCGAGCAGAGACACTGCAGGAGTGTTAGAGACAGCGTTGGTCCAAAAAAAAGAAAAAACTTTTGTTTTTTTCTTTTTATATTTATTTATTTTGTTTATTTTTTTTTTAGAGACAGAGTCTCACTTGTTGCCCTTGGTAGAGTGTTGTGGCATCACAGCTCACAGCAATCTCCAGCTCTTGAGCTTAGGCAATTGGTTTTGCAGTTTGGCCAGGGCCGGATTTGAACTCACCACCCTCGGTATATGGGGCTGGCGCCCTACTCACTGAGCCACAGGTGCCACCCTTGTTTTTTTCTTTTTAAAGCCAATGTGCTCCTTCTCTCTAGACCACTGGTTCTCAACCTTCCTAATGACGCAATGTAATTTCATTGTTAAAAAGGGGTCGCCACCCACGGGTTGAGAACCACTGCTCTAACCCTAAGTAGCTGACTTCAGTCTGTCTGTAAGAACATAAATGCAAAAATGTCTTCTTGTGGCCAGCCGGCCTCAACTCATGAGCAGAAACAAATTTTCTACTTCCCTTCTTTACTGAACGGCCAAACGAGGTGAGGGGGTCTCATTCTGCCTCCTGTGACATCAGCAAAACTGTCGACTCCCCTCGGCTTGCTGAGCTCCATTCTTGCTGATTCGTAAGGGGCAGGAGCACTGCTTACTATTTGGCTTGCAGGCTTGAGCTTGGAAATGGCAGAAAGAAAGAAAATAAAGTTTTTAGCTCACCTTTGAGAAAATTGGAAGTAGAGGTGACAAAATGAATGTGGATTGCTCTCGACATTTTTGGAAAGTCACTCTTTGGTCCAACTCAGTTGGCCAGCATCGGGACTGATAAAATTCCTTTGCTGTTCATCAGACTCTAACTTGGGCTCCATCTGTCAAAGTCACAGCCACATCTGTCTAGAGGACCGTTTGGCCACAGGTCAAATACATTATCACAAACACAGTGGATGTTCCTGAATAGCATTCCTAACCTGTGGCTGATGTCCACGTGGATTCACCAAGGTCAGATATCGAAAAATATCAGGAAAACAAAGTAGTTCAGATAATCCCTGCTAATTTGAAATCAAGATACTTTTCCTAAGTGACTAAATGATGTTTAGAAAAAAGACTATGCCCCTGACCCTTAAAAAAGACTATTAGTGGTTAGAAATTTTAACCAAATTTTGAAAGTATACTTACAGCCTCTCAACGTCCTCACCAGCATAGTCATCACCATGATATGCCATTTCACACCCACTGAGATAGCTAGAATCCAAAAGGTGAACCAGTAACAGGTGTTAATGAGAATTTGGAGAAATTAGGACCCTCAAACATTGCTGGTGGAAACATAAAATGGTGCACCTGCTTTGGAAAACAGTTGACAATTCCTCAACAAGCTAAGTAATGGTTACCATGTGACCCATCAGTTTTACCCCCTAGGTATATATATCCGATAAAACTGAAAACACACGTCACCACAAAAACTTGTACATGAATGTTAATAGCATTTCTATAACAGCTTAAAAGTGGAAACAGCCCAACTGTCCATCCGATGAATGGAGAAACCAAATGTGGTATATTTTTAGAAGGGGATATTATTCACCCATAAAAAGGAATAAAGGACTGGTACTTGCTACAGCATGGATGAAACTTGAAAACTAAGTGAAAGAAGCTAGACTCAAAAAGCCACATATTGTATGACTCCATTGACGTGAGATGTCCAGAGGAGACAAAGCCATAGAAACAATACAAAGTTGGTTAACGGCTGCAGGGGCTGGGAAGTGCAGAATGAGAGACCCCCTAGTAAGTAGGGGATTTCTTTCGAAGTGATGATAATGCCCTGGAATTAGATAATGCTGATGGTTGCACAATGTTGAGAAATGCTTAAAAAAAAAAAAACCCTGAATTATACACTTTAAATAAGATAATGAATTTTTGACTCAGTGCCTATAGTTCAGTGGCTAGGGCACCAGCCACATACACTGAGGCTTTGGGGTTCAAACCCGGCCCAGGCCTGCCAAACAACAATGACAACAACAACAAAAAAATAGCCAGGCATTGTGGCCGGCACCTGTAGTCCCAGCTACTAGGGAGGCTGAGGTAAGAGAATTGCTTCACTCTTGTCCCAAGAGTTGGAGGTTGCCGTGAGCTGTGATGCCACAGTACTCTACCAAGGGTGACATAGTGAGTAAGATTCTGTCTCAAAAAAAAGAAAAAAGGGCAGCAGCTATGGCTCAAAGGAGTAGGGCGCCGGCCCCATAGGCCAGAGGTGGTGGGTTCAAACCCAGCCCTGGCCAAAAACTGCAAAAAAATAGAAAAGAAAGCCAGACGGATGAAAAGGTTGGAAAAATGTCGAATGTGCTTGAAGCTGAGTGGTGTGCATGTAGTGGTACATTGCTCTCTTTTCTCTAGCATATGTTCAAACAAACACAAATTTTTCTATAACTAAGAAATCATGTATGATATACACAGAATTAGATATTTGGATCAACAAGGAGGAGGCCCCAGGCATCTATTAACAAGCTTCCAGTTGATTCTTTTGAAACCAGTGAATAGCTGGATTGAAAATCAATAGTTGGGCATCACTGTTCCATAAATAGTTCTGTTAACACAATTATCTTAATAAGTTAGAAGAGAGGAAAGTGACTCCTGTAAGAAGACAAATAGGCAATAGCAAAAAACAAAACAAAACAAAACAAAAATAAACCACCTGACACCCAACAAGGGAGAAGCCAAAAAGAATAAGGTGCAAATACAAGAAATTAAAAAGCTCACTATTCTGAATCTACTCAGCACAGAAGCAAACAGCCCCACTTACCATACTGAACTTTGAAATCACCATTGTATTACAGAATCACACAACTTGTGGTCTTCAATAATGATGTGGAGTCATTCAGAGAGAGTTAAACTACACGCAGCAAATGTGATGTAAGGCATATGGGGGTAAATATTTATGTTAGAAAATAGTGTTTTAAGACTGCTCCATTGTTAAAACTTCAAATATCTAGGAAACCTGATTAGCCAGAAAGATGGTTTAAAAATCCTTAGTAACTTTATTATAAAGTCTTCTAATTTTTCCTCTTGACATTAAACAAAAACAAAAATCTACCTTGCAACTAAGGAAAAAATAACAGGATGTAAACACACTTCCTGAAATAAGCATTGGATACAGGAAACATTCTGGGAGGAAAAACTGAGATGTATGAGATCGGCTTTGTTTCTGAATACAGACTGTCTTGTAAGCCCAGAATCGTCTTTAAAAACCAATTGTATTGAGGTATAATTTAGATACAATAAAATATTTTAAGCTTGTTTTTTTTTTTTATTAAATCACAATTGTGTACTTTGGTGCAATTATGGGGCACAATGTGCTGACTTCATATACAATCTGAAATATTTTCATTGAACTATTTAACATAGACTTCATGGCCTTTTAATCACTATATGAAGACGTTTATATTCTACATTTAGTAATTTTCACTTGTGCCCTTCTAAGATGCACCGTAAGTGTGATCCCACCAATCACCCTAAGCTTAGAAGTTTAATGCTTTTGACAAACATATATATTTGTGTAATCATTATCCCACATCAATATATAGAGCATGCCCACCTCCCCTGAATTCTGCGCCCCTTTGCAGTGAGTCCCCCACCCCAACCCCCATATTGTCCCAGGAAACCACTGATGTGATTTCTGTCATTATCTATTAGTTTTTCATCTACAATTTCACATGAACAGACTCATACTGTGTACGAGATTGTGTCTAACTTCTCTCGGTGCCAGCCAATCTGTGAGATGCATCTATGCTGTTGCATCTTGGTGGTGGTTTATTCCATCTTATGACTGAGGAGCATTTATTATATGAATATGCCACAAATTATTCACTTGTTGTTTCTGTGTACATAAATAGAAAGGCACAAGTCTTTTTCAGGGATATATATTTTAATTTCTTTTTGGACTATACCCAGTGCGGGGTCATATGTTAAATATCTATTTAACTTTTTAAGAAGCTGCCAAACTCTTTTCCCAAGTAGTTTCACCACTTTATACTCCCACTAGCACTGTACAGAAATGCCACTTAAAGCCCATAACTTTGATTTACAAATCAGTAGAGAGAAAATTCCTCTCCGTGTCTGTCTCTGTTTCTCTCTCGCTCTCTGGTTTTTATCACTCACTGGCTGTCTATTTCGTCTACTGCTTTAGGAGTTTCACCATGTATTTATGTAAAACTTCATATGGTTCTAAACCCTTTTTAAGTGTCAACCAACATTTATATTAATATAGTGTTAATATCACAACTAAAGTGTTAGCACAAAATCTTTTTTCCAGTGATCCTAAAATACTCCGTAAGACAGCATTTATTTGTGTTCCTTTTCTAATAAGTAGGCAGTAAATACGACTGAGTCCATGACCATTCAACATCTGGGGAGTTTTTGTGGTTTGACCCTTTGATGGTCAACTTTCTATGGAAGTCAGGGCCTCTGTTCATGAAAGAGGAACAATACAGGTTAGTCTTACAGAGCTCCACTGAAAAGGTGGTCATACCAGTGTGAGGACCTTGGCTTCTTTCCAGAGGACCATTCTTTAATTTACAGAGCTACGGTTTCCTCATCTGTAATCTGGGGAGGAGGGGTCACAATTATTCATGTGACCTATAATTATTATGAAGACAATTATCTCATTTATATAAAGTCTTTGGCAGTGTTCAAAGTCCGTATTTGTTGTTCAAAAACTGGAATTTTTTTTTTTTTCAAAAATGTGTTCCAATACAAATGAAGAAAAAAGTCATCCTAAGAAACACAAGGTTGTATTCTGGGGTGTAAATGCCCCATCCCTTTTGTTTTTCTTTGGCCGGGAGCATGTGACTGCTGTCCTCTGATGGAGGTCAAGAAGAGTCCCATTCCATCAGTTTCTGATAAGCTCGGTATTCCTCCCTGCTGGGCTGGCTGTCATGAGAGAGGACTGTGATTTCTCTTTCACCAGGGTCCTGTCTTGCTCACTTGCTCAGAAGCCTGGACCCAACACAGGCTCACCACGTTGCCCTCTGTCTCAGCTGTCTCAGCTAATCTCACACTGAGACATCCTGCTCCTTTCCAGAACTTGGCTTTGACCTCCCACGTGCTCAGGAGACTTACAGGGCTGAGGGATTAAGGTGCATCTGGTCTGGGGACTTTAGCCTTGGCTATAGAATCTCTCTTACAGTAGGACAGTACAAAAAATTAGACTGGACTTACATCTCCAAATTTCAGAAAATTGTTTTGAAGTTTAATTTTCCAAAAACATGTACTATAAGGAAAGGGAATTCCCAGTCTTCAGCTTTCTGTTTAAAGCCCGTTTTTTGACCGTTTCTCTTTGCACCTGCACTTAGAGCCTTTATGGAGTAACCTGCATTGCACCTTCCCCAGAGATTGAATCTGGATAAACTGAAGTCTGTCAGAGGGCAAAAGAATCATACCAATAAATAAATTAAGAAATGCAATGTGTTTCTGTATATCCAGCAATTGGAGCAACCAGGGAAACTCAGGTTGAACCAGCCTGATGACATCAGACTACTCATTAGACGCCCTAATGAGACAAATTTTATTATCCTCATCTTTATGTGTATTATGCTTTTTGATCTATGGATTTAATTCCACCTCTGGGCCAAGGACAAACAATAGCAGAGAGGAAGAGGAGGGAGGAATTCAGAGGTTTTGGTCTGACAGTACTAGGGTAAAGTCAACTTGACCTTAGGTCAAGATCCTTCTGACTTTGTTCAGCATCCGATCACTGAAGGAAAGATAGGCTGTCACCACTGACCACTTGACCCAAGTAAGTTCACTCATTCCCCTTAGCCAGAATTGATGTCACATTTTTTATTAACACGGATGATAGGGCCCAAAGAAGGAGTGCCTCGGGTAGCCTCTGATGCTACCCTAAGGTCTGCTATAGGGAGAAGGAAGAGAGAACAATGGAAGATTGTGGCGAATTACCCCAATGAGCGTCAACAATTTAACATCATTACTGTTGACATTGTGACATCCTGGTCTGTTTGTTTTCTTTTCCATGACAGAAGCATGTACACCCATTAAGGAAGACTCAGGATTCTCCACTTGCTCTTTTTCAACTGATTAAAAACTTACCCAATTTTTTTCTTGAAAGATTTACCAATTTTAAAACTAAATTAAATTTCATCAGCTTCTATTTCTAAAAAAAAAGGCTTAGTTCAAATTAATTTTGTCCTGGCTCGAACTAATAAAACATCCTCTGTAGCAAATATCTTTTATACTATGTAGAGGATGTGGATGCTCAGTTTTACCTTTAGAAATTTTATTTTTACACGTAGCCATTTCTTTAAAAGTTAGCAATAACTTTTGAGCGATTTTTTTTCCCCTTGAGAACTTTGACAAGATATTTCAGATTGGTCAGATTTTCATTTGGGCTTATATAGATATTACAACTAATACTGTCTGGGTTTTTCCTACAAAATAGCATGTAAGTGTAATTACTTTTCTTAGGGTTCCTTCTTATAGTTCATCAATATTTTTGTAAGAATTCATAAAAGTGGTCTCTCTTCCAAGTAGATGTCCATGTCCATAAGACTGTTCATTCTTTGCTCACGCAGCATGAGGGCTGCCTAATTCTGTAGGACGAGGAAATGTACAGCGTATTGATGTCATTTCACAGATGCCTGTTTGTTTACACTGTGAATGGGTAACCATGGTAGTATTAGCCTTGTTACTCCAAGCCTGTCCATATAATTGTGTAGTGGTATCACTGGGGTTGTGAAAACAACCAGTAATGTTCTTCTTTGTGTTTATATTTAGCAGTGACTGCTAATGGTGTGATTATAGGATGTAAACAAGCCCCACCCAGCCTGAGCTCAAATGACTCAATATTGCCTGACTACAGGTTACCCTATGCCCATTGCACCCTGAAATGAAAATATCCAGCATAGACAACTTTATTATGACTAGAAATTTGGCCTCCTACTGCTACCACTTCAAGCCAAATTATATATGTTTGATGAGGCATAATTTCTTCTTAGAGCCACAGAATACCAGAGCAGATTACATGGTGATGGAATTATAATTTGAATTTTAATCAAGTTTCATTCATTCCCTAATGCTGTCTTATGAATAAATCCAATGCTATAAGTTATACAAATGAATAGGGAACAACATGGGACAAAAAAAAAAAAGGAACAAATTGTATTGCTTACCATAAATATTTTTTATAACATTAAGCATAACTGTTAGCATTTTTTTGGTTGCCCTTTCCATGAACTCTCTGTCATTAGCCTTATGTTGGTTGCTTCTGAAAGACAGACGTCTGACTCTGAGCTCTGGCATCTCTGATGGGGGATTAAACGCACAGAATTCTGTCCTGTCATAATTTCCTGAAATTTGATTGTGATAACCTGTATACAGACCCTGCATATATGTCATTGTTCCTCATCTCTGACAAAAAGAATATGTTGAAACTTTCCCGAGAAAATATTGTTACTAGGCTCGGCGCCTGTGGCTCAACGGACTAAGGCACCAGCCACATACACCTGAGCTGGCGGGTTCGAATCCAGTCTGGGCCTGCCAAACAACAATGACGGCTGCAACCAAAAAATGGTCAGGCGTTGTGGCGGGCACCTATAGTCCCAGCTACATGGGAGGCAGAGGCAGGAGACTTGCTTGAGCCCAGGAATTGGAGGTTGCTGTGAGCTGTGATACCACGGCACTCTATCCAAGGTGACAGCTTGAGGCTCTGTCTCAAAATATATATATATATATATATATATATATATATATATATATACACACACACTATTACTGAAGAGGGGAGAGAATGTAGCAGGAAGGGCTTTGGTTTGTTTGGTTGTGCTTGCTGTGTCGCTCTCTGTTCTACGTCTAGTACACATGGGATTCAGTCCTTAGAAATGCCTGCTTACAACAAAAGATGTCATTGCATATATGAAGTCATAGCTGGGCTTGCCTCTGACACATCATCTTATTATCTTTACTAAACATACAGTCAGCTATATGAGAATAATATAAATAATAGAAACACTGAGTTACCTGAATAATGAGTCATTTCTCCTTAATCCTAGCTCTTTAAAATTTATTCTGGCGAGTACCTAGCTTCTAACCAGAGCATTTATTATTGGGTCTTTCTTCTAAATCACAGTGACATATTTGTGGATAAGAACAATCAGAGTTTAATAAGGGTTAAGGGGGCAGGTGGAATAAGCAATGGAAACAAGGTGATAATTTTGAATGTCAAAGCTATGGTCTTTGCCATACTGCCAGACAGTTCTGTCTTCTTTAATGCTTGAAAAATGACAAAATATCATTGCTATAGATGGCTTGGGGGTCTGATAATATATTGTTTTTCTAAAATATTTAACTCATCAAAACAGTAGCTGAAGACCAGTGTCTAGTGTTTCTGTATAGCTAGAAGCAGATCACAAGGATCTTAGATTTATTTTTCAAAACCTTTTCACAAGGGAAATAACATTAATAAGTATTAATAAAAGATTAAAAAGAAAAGTTTCAGAGTTTACATAAAATGACCAGGAGTAAGAGACATACTCTGCTTCTCTAAGGGTATTGAATATCATTTCAATTTGCAAATATTGATACAACTGCCATTATTTTCATATTGCGACTATTTTGAGTTTTCTACACTTGAAACATTCTCCCGGGGGCATGGTGACTATTAAACTAATCTTTATTCATGATTTATGCAGCCTGAACTCAAGTCTCTGGAACGAAATTAATAAATCATGTGTCAACGTGGAGAATGGCAGGGACTGTAAACAGTTTGATGAACAATTTCTAGGTGAACAGCACCACTTCTGCCAACATTTAGGTTGTAGAAATTTTCTACATAAAATATAAAACCTCTTAGGACTTGCTAAGAAAGTGGAAATTCACTTTCTTGCTGGATTTACTCCATGGTGGGCTGAAACCAGTGTAGGGTCAACACACTTCTGAAAAGATAATTAGCAAGGACTAGCATTTAGGAAGTACTTGACTTCATAGCATACCAAAACTCTAACTCAGCCCCTCCTGCTACAATTTATATCCATTTGTTCTTGCGATTTCCTCAGAGGAGCTCTTAGAGCATAACTGAATACCCTCTGTGGAACTATAACTAAGTAATAACCTGGGAGACAAAGGTATAGTGGTAATTAGTTCGGGAAGCGAGGCTGGTCGGAATATCAAGCCACGCTAGCAGACTGTAAGTTGCTGAATTGTTTTCCATGGAGGTATAATAATCACAGCTTTACGAACATGCAGGAATTATTTGGAATGGTCCCTTAAGGTGTGACTGTTTTCTAAATAAACTCTTTTTTAGAACAGTTATATACTTCCAGAAACAATTGCAAAGAGGGTCTGGGAGGGGGGTCCATATACTTTGTACTTATCTTCCCCCATTAACATCTTATGGTATATTTGTTAGAAATAATGAACCAATATTGATCATGGAAACATTATTATTAGCTAAAGTCTATACTTTATTCATATTTTCTTAGTTTTCACCTAATAGTCTTCTTTTGCTCCAGGATCTTACATTGTCTCCTTAGCTTCCTCTTGGGTGGGATAGTTGCTCCGACTTTCCTTGTTTTCGATGACCTCAACAGTTTTGAAAAATAACTGTTCAGTTATTTTGTAGAAGGTCCTTGAATTGGGATTTGTCTGATGTTTTTCTCATAACTAGACCATGGACCTAGGGTAGAAAGACCACAAAAGTAAAGTGCTGTTTTCATCACATGATTTATCATTATTGATGCTGACCATGGTCACCTGGCTGAGGTAGCGTTTGTCTGGTTTCTTCATGGTAAAGTTATTCTTTTCCCCCTTTCCACACTATTTTCCTTGGAAGGAAGTCAGTCTGCCCAACCCAAACTTAAGAATGGGGAGTGAGGTCCTACCTCTTTGAGGTCAGACTGTCCACATAAATTGCTTGAATTTCTTCTACACAAGAGATCGGTCCCTTCTCCCCTGCTCTTTTATTTATTTACATAATCATTTATTTGAGACAGTAGGGATTCATGGGTATTTATTTTATAGTTTGGGCTATACTGTAATACTACTTTATTTTGTTACTCAGATTGTTCTACCTTTGGCCTTGGGAGCTCATTCAGTTGGAGCCTATGTTCTTTTGAAAGAGCGCCATCATTGCGATGTTGGGATTTTTTTTAAGAGATTATTTGATTTTAAGTTAACTGTACATCGCATGTAAAAATCAATCAAATGGTAGTTGTCAACATTTTTCCTCTGCATGTCAGGAATCAATCAATTTCAAGTGAACAAGTAGCAATTTTTAAAAAATGAGTCACATTTGATTATTAACTAGATTATTCAGTAACCTTGATCTTTCTTCTATATAATTTTCTGTCCTGAGACCCTGTTTGGATTCAAAGATTAATTATTTTAAAGGCAGTGATGCACAGATTAGATCAGAACTAACTAGGGACATGAGGTGTAATATGAAGAATTAAGATAATGAAAATAATACCAACTACTTATACAAAAATAGTGGGCTTTTAGACATAAAAAATGAACTGTAAAAAAAAGCTTATAATTCAAGAAAATACATAAACTAGACCATATATTAAACTAACATGTTTTTTAATTGCAGAATATTATGGTGTAGTACAAACATTTTGGTTACATGAATTGCTTTTGTACAGTTTGTATCAAAGTTATAGTGCATCCATCACCAGGATAGTGTGCACTGTACCCGATAGGTGTGAATTAACACCCCCCACACACACACCTGCTTGCTTTCTGTTGAGTTTTACTACCATATGTGCACATGGTTTTGATTGATTGGTTCCAATGTAATAGTGAACGCTAGTGGTGTTTGTTTTTCCATTCTTGTGAAACTTCATTTAGAAGAATGGTATCCAGTTCCATCCAGATAATTACAGAAAGTATTAAGATACTTCTGGCCATAGAGGCTGTAGTAGTTTGCAGTCCCCACCAACAGTGTCTAAGTGTTGCATGCCAGCATCTGTTGTTTTAGGACTTTTTTTGGTAAAAGCCATTCTTACCGGGGTTCAGTGATAGCACATTGTGGTTTTGATTTGCATTTCCCTGATGATTAGAGACAGTGAGCAATTTTTCCATGTATTTATTGGCCATTTGTCTATCTTCTTCTGAAAAGCTTCTGTTCATGTCTTTTATGGGGTTGTTTGATTTTTTTCTTGCTGATTTGCTTCAGTTCTTTGTAGATTCTGGTTATCAGCCCTTTATCAGATGCATAGCATGCAGATATTTTCTCCTATTTTGTAGGTTGTCTATTTGCTCTATTGATTGTTTTTCTTGGCTGTGCAGAAGCCTTTTAATTTAATCAAGTCCCATTTGTTAATTTTTGTTGTTGCTATGATTGCCTTTGGGGTCTTCTTCATAAATTATTTGCCCAGGCCCATTTATGACTTTTTCCAACATTTTCTAGAATTCTTATAGTTTCATGCCTTAGGTTTAAGTGTGTTATCCTTTGTGAATCAATCTTTGTGAGTGGTAAGAGGTGTGCATCTTGTTTTAATCTTCCGCATATGGCTATCCAATTTTCCTAGCACCATTTATTAAATAGGGATTCTTTTCCTCAGTGTATATTATTGTCTGATTTATCAAAGATCAAATGACAATATGAGGATAGTTTTATGTGTAGATTTTCTGTTCTGATCCTTTGGTCTAAGTCTCTGTTCTTGTGCCAGTACCATGCTGTTTTGGTTACTATAGCCTTGTAGGATAGCTTGAAGTCTGGTAAAGTGATGTTTCCTGACATTTCTTTTGTATTTTAAGGTTATTTTGGCTATGAAATATAGAATTATTTTTTCTAGATCTATAAAAAATGACTTTGGTATTTTAATAGAAATTGCATTGAATTTGTTGATCACTTTGGGTAGTATAGACTTTATAACAGTAGTGCTGGAAGTCCTATCCAGAGCATTTGGACAAGAGAAAGAAATCAAGGGTATCCAAATGGGGACAGAAGAGGTCAAACTATCACTTTTTTGCTGATGAGCTGATCTGATATCTAGAAAACCCCAAAGAGTCTGCCAAGAGATTACTAGAGTTGATAAATTCAGTAGAGTATCAGGACACAAAATCAACGTATGCAAACAGTAGCATTCATATATACCAACAACCGTCAAGGTGAGAGTCAATTAATGACTTGCTACCATTCACAATAGTTACAGGAAAAATAAAATTCCTAGGAATAAATGTAACCAAGGAAATAAAAGGCTTCTACAGGGAGAGCTGCAAGTCACTGAGGAAAGAAATTGCAGAAGATATAAACAAATGAAGAAAGATACCATGCTCATGGATCAGCGGTAGCATATATCTTAATATAATCAGCAGTGTCTTGGTCAGAAAAAAATTTAGAGCATAATTAATGGTGAACTAGAGGCACCTCATTAAAGTCAGGAACACTTTTCATCATAAATCATCATCATAAAGCAATAGCCCATCTAAGAAACAGAAATCAGAGGAAAAGAGGAGAAAGATAACCATGTTTTCTATATTTCTGTTTACCTAAAAACTTAAAGAATCAATTATCAATAATTTAATTAAAAATTTGATACAAAATAAAAATCTATATACAGAAAAAGCTAAAATCAATAGCTTTCCTGTGTGGGGGCAATGAATAATTACAAAATACAATGGAAAAGATGTTATTTATAAGAGTATACAATATTCATTATGAAATTTCTTTCAAACTTGGGGAAAAAGTATACAATATGTAATAAATCTTTATTTTTGCAATAAATAAAATACATATGTACATGTTAATACATTTACATACTAGATGACCATCCTTCTATGCCCATGTATATAAATAAATCTGTATTTAATATATATAAAATACTATGTTCGTATGTGGGAAGACTAAATATTTTCAAGATGTGCTTTTTTCTATATTCTTGTTCAGGTTAAATACATTTTTCACAAAATAACAGCTTTAAAATGGTGAATAAAAAAAATTTCAGAAAGAATAGTCAATAAGAAATCACTAGTAAAGGCTTGGTACCTATGGCTCAACGAGTTAAGGCGCCAGCCACGTACACCTGAGCTGGCGGGTTCAAATCCAGTCTGGGCCTGCCAAGCAACAATGACGGCTGTAACCAAAAAAAAGAAAATGGCCAGGCGTTGTGGCGGGCGCCAATAGTCCCAGCTACTTGGGAGGCTGAGGCAGGAGACTCGCCTGAGCCTAGGAATTGGAGATTGCTGTGAGCTGTGATGCCAAATCACTCTATCCAGGGTGACAGCTTTAGGCTATGTATCAAAAAAAAAAAAAAAAAAAGAAAGAAATCACTAGTAAAATCTGGGGGACAATAATATTGGGCATCTTCCTCTACCAGTTGTTAAAGTGGATTATAAAGCCATAGTAATGTTTAAAGTGTGATGTTTTATGAGAATATGCAGATTAATGAAGCAGAACCTAGGAACGGATTCTCATATGTGTGAGAATTTACTATAGATACAGGTGACACAGAAATAAAATTACCAAAAAGTAAGACTGTTCCAATTGATAAATCATTTGAAGAAAATGAAAATTGGCTTTTGATATCACACAATACACCAAATTAAATTATAAATGGATTGAAGGGTTTGTAAAATCATAAACATCATAGAAAATCTAGGATTAGTATTTCTCTGCACTTGGAAGTACAGGAATGATGGAAGATACTGTAGAGAAGACAATTGATACGTTTAACTCTAAAACATGTGTGTCAAACAGACGGTAAACAAAATTAGCAAGACTCTGTCTCAAAAAAAGTGAGAAAATAAAGGATTATTTAGTGATTTAGCTCTCATGAAATGTAGCTTAATTCCTCATCCCATACAGATAGTTAATTTTAGATGCCTTAGTGGCCTGAATATGAAAAACAAAACTTTAAAATTATTAGAAGGAAATACAGGAGAATATCTCTGTGACTGTGAGGAAGAGATTATTTCTTTGTCAGTACACAAAAAAGGAACAGTTTGTAAAGGAAAAGATTATAGTAAGAAGTAAAACTCTCATGCAAAAGCCTCTATAAATAAAGCTAAGAGACAAACCCTGGACTGGAAAAATATATTTTCAGCACATGAAAAAGAAAATATGTTAGTTTCCAGACTCTGTAGTTGGGGGATCCTTACAAATCAGTAGGAAAAAGAAAAAGACTGCGAAAAGGGTAGCAAAGGATGCCTTCAAGCAAGACACAGAGGACAAGATTTAAGGACTAGTAAATATAAGAAGCGATGCTGAACCTACTAACAAGTAGGTGAAATGCTTACTGAAACAAAGGTACCCTTCCTCACCCAGCATAGTGGGAAAATAAAGAACTGTAACTGTCCCAAAGATGGGCAGGATGAATGGAGCCTGCTGGGCATGTGGTCTGGTTCACCACTTTGGAAAACAAGCTGGAAATACTTTATTTCATAGTAAAATCAGAAATATGGTCTATAACCAAGGAGTTTTACCTCTACAGATATTCCCTAAAGAAGCATTTGCAACAGAAGCCCCGTATGTACAAGGATGGTCGTGACATTTTTTTTTTTCTGTCATGGCCACACCTAATCTCTCTCAATGAAGAAAAGATGAGATAAAATAAATTAGAGTATTTCATGTTTTGTTTGCGTCATTGCCATATCCCCAACCACAAGAACGGTTCCTGGAACATTACTGATGCACATAATTTTTGTTGAATGAATGAATATGGTGGAACCCTCACAGCAGTTGAAAACAAATAAACTAAATCCATATGTATCAACATGAATAGATTTCAGAAACAGTGTCGGGTGAGCAGAGTGATTTTGGAACATGTATGTTAGGGTATAATTTATTACTCAAAAAACAATAATATATATTGTTTATAGATACCTATTTAATAGTATGTAATAAAAATATTTTAAAAACACGAAATGTATAATTGCATCTGGGAAGGAGGGAACGGTAGGAAGGAGAGAGAGAAGACAGAGGACAGGAGTAGGGACTAGGGAACGAAGGAGGCCACTGTGTCTCTGTGTCCTTGATGCTTTTAATAAGAAAATTCTTCTGAAGCACAAACGACAGCATGTGAACTCCAAAAAGAAATTCTGACTTGTAAATACATGGTTGCTTATTTTCTCTACTTACTAAACTTTTTGAATAAGAAGAATATTTTATGTCCGTAAAATAAGAGGTTACTGGGCGGCGCCTGTGGCTCATCAAGTAGGGCGCTGGCCCCATATACCGAAGGTGGTGGGTTCAAACCCAGCCTCGGCCAAACTGCAAAACAGAAAAGTAGCCAGGCATTGTGGCAGGCACCTGTAGTCCCAGCTACTCGGGAGGCTGAGGCAAGAGAATCACCTAAGCCCTGGAATTAGAGGTTGCTGTGAGCTGTGTGACGCCATGGCACTCTACCAAGGGCAATTAAGTGAGACTCTGTCTCTACAAAAAAAAATATAAGAGGTTACTATGTGAGTGGAATAAGCAATAAAAAAGTGGAAATTAAAAATGTATTTGCTGGGTTTGAAATAAAGTTAAGTAAATCTCCTAGATCATCGAACACAATGGTAAGAAGACAGAATATGCAAGGGAAAATGTAATGGGCACAGACATTCAGCCTGGAGATCCAGCATCTGATTCCTAAGAGCTTCAGAAAGAGTAGAAAAGATGGGTGGGGGAGGGTAGAGACAATTAAAGAGCTAATGGAACATTTCCAAGAGCTAAGGAAAGGCAAGAGCCTTCTGATTAAAAGGGCAAATCCTCAAGAAATTTTGAGCACAAAAGATAAAGAGAAGATTCTAATAGTATTCAGAGGAGGAAAAGTTGCATGCAAAGAAATAAGAATCAGAGGCGCATCCTACTTCCATATTTACAGCAATATGGCATTAAAAGAATGACTCCACAGTTCTGAGGGAAAATGATTTTAAGCCTAGAATTTATATTAACTTGCTAATCAATATTAGGGCAGAAAAAAAAATTTTTTGAAATCTTTGGAATAAATATTTCTGGAAAAAAAGAATTGTTTGAGAGTGCTCTCTAGCAAAGGGAACGGACACCCAAAACACAAGCTACATCATTCAGGAAAATATTGATCCTACTCTCAAAGAGCACAATTAAACCAAATCCTGGGGTAGTGGCAGGTTTAGGAAACAGTGTGTCTGAATTATACACGAAATCTGCGAGCAACAGGAAGCACGTCTCCAAGAACAAGGATTTTCTGTAATTATATGATCTTAGCATTAAGGTGAAATAATATGCTACTTTTTGTCAACGAGGGAATAAAAAGGCAACTGGAACTGTCAGGAAATACATCGTCCAACTGTAAAACAAATGGCTGTGTGTTTTGATTCTGAGCAGTTGGTAGAAGGTACAGAGTACTAAAATAAAAAAGGCTTGACTTCCAGGCTTGGCACATTCTCCTTTGAGTTACACCCTTAAGGGACCCATCGTGTCCTTCTCCCAGGCTCTAATCACAACCACTTGATTTTGAAGTGAATAATATCCACAGAATCATAATATTGCAATGTTCTTTGTTTTCGTTTTCTCGGGAGTATGTGGAAGACAGTTAACATTATAAACAATTCAAGTTACAAACGTTAACAATGCAAAATGCGTGATGCGGCTGAAAGAATCCGGATGATGAAAGAGACAGCCATGGAAGGAAGTGAAATGTGCCGGTGTCCTCAGTTTACACAATCAGGGATGGGTAAGAGATAGGGTCCTAAACTGATTTATTAAGAAACAAATGTGGGGGCGGCGCCTGTGGCTCAGTGAGGAGGGCTCAGAGCCCCATATACTGAGGGTGGCGAGTTCGAACATGGTCCTGGCCAAACCCCAACAAAAAAAAAAAAAGGAAAAGAAATGAGGGCTTGGTGCCATGCCCAGTGGTTAGGACACCAGCCATGTACTGGGGCTGCTGGGTTCGAACTCAGCCCAGGCCTGCTAAACAACAGTGATGACAGCAACAAAATAGCCAGGTGTTGTTGTGGGCACCTGTAGTCCCAGCTACTTGGAGGGACTTCTTGGGAGGCTGAGGCAAGAGAATCACTTGAGCCCAAGAGTTTGAGGTTGCTGTGAGCTGTGACTTGACAGCACTCTACCAAGAGCGACATAGTAGCACTCTGTCTTGAAAAAAAAGGAAGAAGGAAAAAAAGAAAGAAAAGAAAAGAAAAAGAAAGAAAGGCGGGACAGAGGGAGGGCTGGAGGATGGATGGATATGGAGGCATATTGTTTAATGTTATAAAGTGAGCAAAGAACTTAAAAGTTAAAAATATAACAGAATTTGCCAGGCACAGAGGCACGTGTCTGTTGTCCCAGATGTTTGGGAGGCTGAGACAGGAGGATCGCTTGAGTCCAGGAGTTCTGGGCTGTAGTACCCTATGCCGATCAGGTGTGCACACTAAATTCAGCATCAATATGGTGACCTCGTGGGGGGGGTGGGGAGGTGGCCACCCGGTTGCCTAAGGAAGGGTGAACTGGCCCAGGTCGGAAACGGAGCGGGTCAAAGCTCCCATGCTGATCAGTAGTGGGATCGGGCCTGTGAATAGCCACTACACTCCAGCCTGGGCAGCATAGTGAGACCCTGTCTCAAAGAAATGAATAAATAAAATAAAAAGTGTAAATATAACAAAATTTGAAGAAAAGAGGGGAGCAAAATTTCTAATTTTTTTGACAAAGAGGAAGTTAGTAGATACTACTTAAAGTTAATAGATCAAGAGAGGAGGTAGGAGCACCAGGAGAACATCTCAAAGCAAGAATTTTTATAAGCGGATGCTGGGGCTGAGGCTGGTGCATGAACTGGAGATGTTATGTCTACATTCATAGTTTCCTTCAATGAGGAAATTTGCATCTTCCTGAGAATATATTACTTCTCTAATAATTTTTGAGGAGAGATTTTTAGAACTTTAACCCCCCCAAAATTAAGGTTTCCATTGCCATACTGATTTGCACTCCCCCCACTCTGTAAAAAAGAGTCTAACTAGAGAAAATGCAAGAGCTTGCTGTCTAAGCTCTTTGTCCTGTAACTTCTGTATCCATCTTAGACATTAAAGGGAGGGCCTAGATAACCGCTGTGCCCACACTCAGAAACCTTCAGAGGAAACCCTGAACACTGGAGAAAAATACGCAAAGAACTCAAATGGAAACATTAAAGGTCAGTCCCTTACAGACAGAGCTAGTGTGCGCCTCTAATTTACTCTTGGTCAGATGCGTCACGTATCACCCAAAATCAACAGGGAAAAGATGAGTCCCTTGAACCAACTCAGCAGAAAAACAAAGGGCTCAAAATGAGGTGAGGGAGGGTACAGAGGTATAATAGCAAAGGTGAGCCTGTACACTCAAGTTTGGTATTCACTCAGAAGAAGTTGCCATAATCAAATTATGTCTCAAAATATTTGATGAAAAAAATTCTGCAAGTGGTACAACTTATGTTCCACCATTTTAACCTCCATAATAATTATAAAGGAATAACAATAATAGATAACATTTTACGGACTGCCTACTATATGCCAAACGCTGTGCTGTTTTGCATGCATTATTTAATCTTCAAGTGTCCCATGAGGACAGTACTATTATTATCCCCATTTAAAGATGAAGAGGCCAGGGTAAATAACTTGCTCAGACTTTCACAGCCCATAAGAAATGGAGCATAGATAAGATCCCAAATCTACCTGATTCCAAAACCTGTGAGTTTAGAAAGCATTAACACATTTTTAAGAAATAAATTAATAATTAACTACAATTCTGACACCTAGGGATTTTGAAGTATTTTGATACATCTTTTCCTCCCCATGTGCTTTCAATATGTGTAATACATTTTCTTTTTTTTTTCGTTTAGAGACACAGTCTCACTCTGTCACCCTGGATAGAGTGCTATGGTGTCATAGCTCACAGCAACCTCAAACTCTTGGCCTCAAGCAATTCTCTAGCCTCAGCCTCCCTAGTAGATTGTAATACATTTTCTATTTCATACCAATTTGAGGGTCATACTACATATTGTTTGGTAATCCATTTTTAATAAGAGTAAATGAATATTATTCCATATGATTCGATATTTTTCTGTAATATCAGTTTTACTGTGTCATTAATTTATTCATTTAGCCAGTATTTATTAATGTACAAGGCACTATCATAGATACCTATGCACATTAGTGAAAAAGCAAACAAAAATCCATGAATTCATGGAGCTTACATTTCGGTGGCGGGAAATAACAATAAACACAATATGTGAAGTGTATATAATGTTTATTTTTAATGTTGGAAGCTGATATACACTACAGGAATTAGAAGATGCAGCAGGATACGAGGGATCAGGAGCACTGGGGGGATATTAGGACGTTTGCAGTTTTCATTGAGAAAATGACATTTGAGAAAAGCCTTGGGGAACATAAAGGAGTAATTCAGGCAGATATCTAAAAGGGAGGATATCTAAAATTGAGGTAGAATTCCCATGCTTCAAAATCCATTGTCTTAAAGTCTACAAGTCAGTGGTTTTTAGTATGATTACAAAGTCGTGTAACCATCACCACTACATAACTTCAAAATATTATCATCCCCTCCCCAAAAAACAGACCCCTTTGCCCACTAGCAGTCACTCCTCATCGCTCCCTTCCTCCCACACCTGGCAGATTAGTCAATAGTCTGTCTCTGTGACTTGGCTTCATCTATTCTAGAAATTTCATGGATGAGGAATCATACACTATGTGGCCTTCAGTGTCTAGCTTTTTTCACTTAATGTAACGCCTTCAAAGCTCTTCCCTGTTATAGCATTATCAGCACCGCATTCCTTTATGGCTGAATAGTGTGTCATTGGGTGGATTCACCACATTTTGTTTGTCCCCTAGTCAGTTGAGGGACATTTAGGTTGTTTCTCCTTTATGGCTATTATGAACCACGTTGCTGTGAACATTCACGTACAAGTTTTTTTGTGGAAACACACATTGTCACTTCTCTTGGGTATATACCTAGGAATGGAATTGCTAAGTCATGTGGTAACACTATATTTAACTTGTTGAGGAACCGTCTTTCCACAGAGAGAAAGCATTTGAAGCAGAAGAAACAGCCAGGGCAAAGGCATGTCTGAGGTACAGCAAGGAAGCCAGTGTGGGTGGAGTGGAGCAAGTGAGTCAGAGATGGAGTCAGAGAGAGAATGGGGAAAGGGATAGAACATGTAGGGCCCTTTAAGCCATTGCGAGCACCATGGTTCTTACTCCAAGGGGAGCCATTGGAGGGTTTTGGGCAAAAGTATGATGAGACTTGACTTCTTTTTTAAAAGAGTCAACATGGCTGCTATGTGAAGAATAGATTGTAGGAGAAAGACGGGAAAGAAGAGTAGGAGCCCAAAGAGTGATCCACCCAGGAGACGGAAGTGGCTTAGACCAGGCCGGAAGCAGTGGAAGTAGTGAAAGGGGTGAGATTCTGGATATGGTTTGAAAGTAGAGCCAGCTAGATTTTCTGATGGATTTGGTTGCTGTGGTAAGAGAAGAAAAGAATCAAGACTAACTAAAATTTGGGGGTGGCCTTGGAAGGATGCAGATGCCATCAACTGCAGAGATGCAGATGACTGCTAGTGGAACGGTTTTTGTTGGGAGTGGTAAATTCAGGAGTTTAGCTTTTGACACGTTAAATTGGAGAAATCTCTACTCAGCCGCATGGAGATGTTCAGTAGGCGATTGGATATACAAGTATGGAGCAGAGGAAAGAGGCCTGGGGGAGAGATATTAATTTGGGATTAACCATGTTGCCGGTTAAGGACCATAAAGGGTGGAAGTATAGACTGAGAGGAAAGGAGGAGGATGGACTGAGCTTGGAGCTCTTTAGCATAAGATGATACTGAAAAGGGATGGAACTGGTAAAGAGCATTGGTGACGTAGAAGGAAAAGTAATCAAGTGTAACGTCCTGGAAGCCAAGCAAAGAAAGCATCCCACAATGGAAGGAAAAAACAATTAGGTCAAGTAAGATGAGGTCTCTTGGATTTAGCAACATGGTGACCTTGACAACTGCAGTTTCATCAGGGTGGTGAAGGCAGAAGCCAGGTTGGAATGGTTGTGACAGGAGGAAACGGAAGAGTGGTGGCTAAGTTCACTGTTTTGGTTGTGGTAATGGTCTAATGGTGTATACATACGTCCAAACTGGTCAAATTGTGTGCGCTTTACAGAACTTCAATTACGCCTCAATAAAGCTGAAAAGAGAGAGAGAATGGGGGGAAAGAAATGAAGACACCATCTATTCTAAGGAGATTTACTGCAAGGGGAGCAGAGAAATGAGATGGTAGCCACAGAAGACCTGCAAAGCAAGAAGGGTCTTTTCAAGATGGAAGAAATAACCAGAGATGTGTATGCTGTTGAGAATAGTTTAGTAAGAGGGAGGGATTGATGCTGTTGAAGAGAGAAAGAGTTTCTGGAGTCAATCTTGTAGAGCAGATAGGTGTGCTGAGGGATGGAATCCAGTACACAGATGAGGAAAGAGGAACATGGTGGTTCATTTGTGGCAGCAGGTGGAGAGGCAGAGTCTACATGCAGAGACACCAACAGGTGAGCGGAGGCAGTGCTGAGAGTCTGGGGAAGTTCTCTTTGCTTCGCTTTTCTCTATGAAGTAGGAAGCAAGGTCATCATCGCAGAGTGATAGTAGGGAAGGCAGGGTTGGAGGTTTGGAGGGAGAAAGACCCATGTGAAATTGTTGTCAAGGAAAGTGAGGATGTGTAAATGAATGGGGTGAGGAATGATCGAGAGCAGGAGGAAAGTCTCATAGAATCTTGAGGTCATGATTTTAAAGCAAGACCATTCAGCACAATGTATGCTTTCCTCCGGACACGTTCAGCAGCAAGAGGGCAGGGGGAGAGCTGGCAGAGAATTGGAGCATGGTTCTGCCAAGAGTCTAGACAAGGATTTGAGGGTGAATGCAAGCCATGTAAACTGGGGTCAGGGGTTGAGGGAGGGTGGAAAGGAGGAAGGATCAATAGATTGGAAGTCCTAGGGAAATAAAAAAATTGTTGGAGTTAGGGTACTGGAGGGAGTGGTCCAGAAAGGGCTTGGGGTGGTGGCCAGAGAGCGGGATGCATGACACAATATGCCATTGCATGGATATGCAGATTTGTCAAAGCAGTCAGGGCCTCCTTGTAAGATAAGCCAGGATCACAGAAGCTATCTCCTTTACCTTTACCTTCCCTTGTTTCTTGGTCATTGCTATTTCTGCCTGAGGTCCCAGAAATTTCTGCAAGATCCAATCTCTTCTTTTTCAGATCACCTAATCCTAGCCTATCTATTCTCTATAAGCACCTTTGCCTCTCTGATTCCAGCTCCCTGGCAACATCTGCCCTTGAATTATGCTGGAACTTCTGTGATTCCTTTGACAGCCAGAAGGGAAAAGAGGGGAAGCCAGTCCACATGTCACGTGTCTCATTCTAGGAGCTCCTGGGGGATATTCCGCCTTGTCAAGGGCTAGGTCTTGGATGAAGCATTGCTAGTAGGGGATGAGAGGGAGTACTTTCCTTTTACAGCTGGGGTTCTAGCTCACAGTCTAGGACTACAGAGATAAAGGGGTTTAGGTTTTCAGTGTATAGCTTAGCCTTTCAAGGGCTCGCTGTCACTTTGTCCTGAAAGATATTCCGTATTTCTTGTTCCATCAGAACCACTAAAAATATTATTTATAGATACACCAACCAATGAGGATTGTGGAATCCTCATTTTTCTTGTTTTAAGTGATCTCTGTGTTACGATCTTTAATGGGAAATCAGCTTAACAGGATAATTAAATCCATTCAGGAGGATTAATTTGAGATTTCATACCATTTATTAACTTGCTAATACCTTGTTTTCTTTAGCATATGTTCATGTAGGAGTTGGCATTTAGATTTGAATGCATTTGCCTCCTTAGCAATGTCTTTTAAGGTGTTTCCCCCATTGGGGTTTACTTTTAATAAGGTTAAAATTCTATTCAAGAGATTGTGTTATGCTTAGATCATAAACTTTACTGATTGCCAAAGAAGATTTTTCTCCATGATGGGAAAAGTCCTCCCTGTTCGCTACAAGCCCACGTTGTTCATTCTCTCACTTCCACCTCGGCAAAGCACTCTCACAGACACATGGGCCAAATGCTGACTGTCCAGGGAGCCCGCTCTCACCATGGCCCTTTCCTCAGCTCATCCTGCCAGAGCAGATACAGTGGAAACTCTGTCAGTTGACCTCCCAAGGGACAAACTGGTCAACATACAGAGGTGCTCAGCATAAGGAACTAGGCCTACTGTACTGGTGTGTGCTTGTGTTCTGTGTCCAATCTATGAAATCAGGTCAATTTCATGAGATGACCATTGTACCCCTACAATGGTCAACGATGGAGGTTCTGTTGTATCATTCTTTCCAACGTCTCATCACCAACCTTCGTAAGTTCCACAGTTGTTAGTTCCTGGTCATCTCTCTTTCCTCTTTGTACACTGGAATCCTTCTATATCTGTCATTATGTTCCCTGCTGCTGACCTGTGTAACAGGGGACCTTGCACCTAGCCTAAGGGTCACTATACCAAACTCCATGGAAAGAGATTCCAGTGCCAGTGACTTCAGGCTGCTTTCAGGTCTTGGTTCTCCTATTCAGTTCATTCTTTCAGCCAACGTATTATTTCTCCAAGGCGTACGGAAGTTATCAGGGGTAGTTTTCTCTGCCCTTTTGTGCATTTCTGCACAAGCCCTCATCTGGTGTGCACAGTGGGTGCTCAGTAGAAATTATAGTCAACATAGGGTTGAACTGTGCAGGTCCACTTACACATGTATTTTTTCCTAACCAAACATAGAGTAAAAATACAGTATTCAAAACCTGTATTCAAGGCCGAGCATGCCAGCTCTCATCTATAATCCTAGCACTCTAGGAGGCCATGGCAGGTAGATTGCCTGAGCTCAGGAGTTTGGGACCAGCCTGAGCAAAGCCCCCATCTCTACTAAAACTGGAAAAATTAGCCAGATCTTGTGGCGGGCACCTGTAGTCCTAGTTACTCAGAAGACTGAGGCAATAGGATCACTTGAGCCCAGGAATTTGAGGTTACTGTGAGCTATGATGCCACAGCACTCTACCCAGGTGACTGAGTGAAACTGTCTAAAAAATACCCTGCATTCAGAAGGCCAAATGTGGGACTGAAGTATGTGCAGATGTTGTACTGGTGGGTGTCCTGGAACCAATCTCCCATACAGACTGGGGACAGCTGTGTTAACAGACTAAGGAACGGGGCATTCCCACGGTCTCTACCCAACAGCGCTGGAAGAGACGCACCTGGAGTGGAGGCAGGAGAGGCTCCCAGTAACGGCCAGAGAATGGAAGTGGGCATTCCCAGCTCTGTGTTGTTCTATGAGATAGGCCGTATATATTGCTTTTCCATCCACCAAAAGGTGGTTTTGATGAGCAGCGTGGCAGGAAAAGGCAGTTAAGCCAAGAATTAGGTACCTGCAGGTCATTAGTGGGGATGTCCTCCCCGACCAAGTATGCAGCTGTCATGTTCAGGACATCTGTCTCCCCTGACACACACACACACACACACACACACTCCTAAACCCACGTGAGGGGCAGTCTTATAGTGGCTGTAGTTTCAGTGACGGCCTGAACTGGGCATGTGATACCCTGCACCAGGGAAGAGATGTTCTTCTGGGTTTTTCTTTGTTGGCTATTTTTCAATGATTATGTATTTAATTTGTTTAATTTTTTTTATTAAAGACTGTATTTCAGAGCAGTTTTAGGTACACAGCAAAATTGAAAGGAAGGTACAAAGATTGCCTACACACTCTGCCCCCCGACACACACAGCCTCCCCAATATCACCACCCCCCACTGGGGGGGTCCATTTGTTACAGCGGATGACCCCACACTGACACACCTTCGTCACCCAGAGTCCTAGCTCACTGGGTTCATAGCGTTGTATAATCTGAGGCTCTGGACAAATGTGTAACAGCACGTATCCTCCACGCAGCATCACACAGGGTATTTTCACTGCCCTAAAAATCCTCCCTGGCCCTCCTGTTCCCCTCTCCCAAGAGATTCTTTTGTTCTTTTGCTCCTGCACCTTCCTCAGTGGAATCAAGGGTTTAACAGGTTATTTTTAGCCACTTTTATCAGGAGAAAAGGGGGAAAGTGAAGGAGCCCTTATGTCTGACACAGCTTCCTATGAAGAATGGGCTTTAAAAAGCATCATTGGTGAAGATTAATTCCTTTGTCAATAAATGTCGCAGCTAATCTAGTGCCAATTGCATATGCCTGGGGCATGAGCCCCGTGGAAAGGAGGAAACTAAGTCAGCATGGGGCGCTTGTTTTTTTTCTGCCAAACACTGACCAGGCCTCTGCTATTCCTTTCTGGTTTTTAAAGTGAAAAGGAAAAAGAAACGCCAAACAGTATTTGCAACTCCAAAGGGCAAATTGAGTATGTTTTGACATATGTTGAAAATAAAGTATTCTAAAATCTATTTCACATATAGAATTATCTTTCTGGAATGCACCAAACTAAAAGTCAATTTCACACACTCAGTTTCTTCACGTGCCAAGTGGTAGGGCAGCGGCTTGCGGGAGATGGATCCAATTACTATGTTAATAAAAACAGAGACACTGGAAGTCCTCAGAACCTCTTCCCCTCAGCACTCACATGTCTGCTTGGAAAGGCTCTCTCTACCCTCATGGCCTTGGGGGCCAGCCACTTCCATAGGCTTCCCCTCTTTCCTGGATTCAGGAGGGGAGAGAAAAACTGGGGTCCTAGCTGGCCCAAGCAGCATCAATTTTTTTTTTTTTGAGACCGAGCCTCAAGCTGTCAACCTGGATAGAGTGCTGTGGCATCACAGCTCACAGCAACCTCCAATTCCTGGGCTTGAGCAAGTCTTTTGCCTCCACCTCCCAAGTAGCTGGGACTACAGGTGCCCGCCACAACGCCCGGCCATTTTTTGGTTGCAGCCATCATTGTTGTTCGGTGGGCCTGAGCTGGATTCGAACCCACCAGCTCAGGTGTATGTGGCTGGCTCCTTAGCCCATTGAGCCACAGGCACCGAGCCAATTTTTTTCTTTTAAGACAGTTTCACTCTGTCACCCTGGGTAGAATGCCATGGCGTCATCATAGCTCACAGCAACCTCAAACTCTAGGGCTTGAGCAATCCTCTTGCCTCAGTCTCCTGAGTAGCTGGGACTACAGGCGCCCACCACCACGCCTAGCTAATTTTGTTTCTATTTTATAGTAGAGATGGGGTCTAGATCTTGCTCAGTCTGGTCTCTGAACTCCTGAGTCAAGCCACCAACCAGCCTCCACCTCCCAGAATGCTAGGATTACAGGAGTGAGCCAGTGCCAGGCCTGTAGCATCAATTTTATTGGAAGCTGAATAGCCTTGGAAACCAGAGGACTAACTCTGAGTAAAGTCTTAGCTCCTGAGGCAGGACCAGGTCCTGTGGAAGACTCACACTTTTAACTGTGGCCCTCAAGAATATGTTTTACATGGTAACCCCATTCACACAGACACAAAATTTATCCTGGTAACTTGCAATGGATTTTTTTTGACATAGAGATAGGCCTTGTTATATTACCCATGCTGGTCTTTAATTCCTGGCCTCAAGCATTCCTCCTACCTCAGCCTCCCTGGTTGCGGGGATTACAGGTTTGAGCCACACCCAGCTTGTGTTTTATTTAATTCTCTTCTATTTCGTTTTTGAAAGTGCTGCTCAAGACTTAGCTAAATTGATTTCACCACTCATGAATGGGTCACCATCCAAAGTTCAAACCCACTGACTCAGCATAGCAGAAGACGAGTGTTTTCAGAGGGGGACGCAGCCCTTTCTCTACAGCACAAGTGCATCGCTCCGTGCCCAGCTGGTCTGTGCTGGGCGCCTGTGTGGCTCTTCACCCACTTCTTCACAGCCACACGGGACGTGTGAGTACTTATTATTCCCATTTTACAAAAGGAGGCTCAGCTGAGGTCACCCAGCTGGAAGAGCCAGAATTCAGATGCCGCCTCTCTGACTCTGAACCCCACGCTTACAACCTTGACGGTGCCTAAACAAACCTTGAGGGTAACCACCCCTGTCCTCAGGGTCAGGCGGAACCTCTCCCCTCCTCCCTCCCACTTTGCCCCACAGCCTGAAGGAACTGCCTTCAGTTGCTCTGACACCCTGGGCCCGGGAACTCTTCTCCCTCCTCTTTGCCTGGTTCACCTCCATTATCGAAGTCTCAGCTTAAACCTCATTTCCTCCAGGACACTCTGGATGCCCCTGCCTATCCCCTGTAGCTATGGTAAGTTCCTGGCTGTCTATTTCCAGATTACTCTGTGCGTTCTCATTGCTAGCACCTGTGGCATTTTATTATTTTATCTCAATATCCAGAGGTGTGCTGGTAAATGTTCAACAACCAGCTCTCTGGAGAACAGAGGAAGGGTGATTTCTAACACTTGCTGATTCCAAGGCATAAATACTTCCACTGTTGCCTGTTCAATATGGCTTCCCGGAATATGGAACTGGGCAGATGGCAGTGAGACCGTACAAGCTGGCCACAGCACACACTGCATGTCTCTCTTGTCATCTTTGATAACATTTGTGTCCTCTCTGTCTTGCTGACCATTGTATGTCTCCTTAGCAAATAAAAAGAAGGGAGGGATAGAGAGGGAAGAGGCAGGCATGAAAAAAAGGGGGCTGTGTTCTACATAATGCTAATAAGGTAGTCAAATGTCAAATGTATTACTCCTTCATGATGAGTAAGGAAGGATGGGAGGGGCAAGGATAAGGGCTGTGCATAATAAAATAATTATCAACAATGACGCCTTCCTATGGATTATAAAATATTTCCACATACATTGTGGCATATGATGGTGTTGGTAATGTACAAAGTACAGTCATCAATAAAACTTGCAGAGGCATTACACATCAAATGTAAATGACTTATTCTAAACCATTATCTTACCATGTCTGGTAGTTATTTCTCTGAATTCTATTAGTATGTCTGTATGAAGGAATGTTCATTGCTTAAGATGGTAAACTCCTATAGGGCCGGGACTATGTCTGTTATTTCAAATGAAGAGAATGGTTTTTGAATCCTTACATTTATTTTGCAAAACTAAAACAAGGACAAACAAATTATAACAAATTCAGACCTTTACATCTAAAATTTAGGTTTCATTTAAACACAGTCATGTTTGTTTGATGTTTCTCCTATAGTGGCAAAGTTGAGTAATTGTGACAGAGACTGTATGGTCTGCAAAAACCTAAATAAAATATTTACTATCTGGCCCTTTGCTGACTCCTGAGCTAGAAGAACTAATAGATCCCCTAAAAGGTGAACGTCTAATCAGTGAATGCGGCTGTGGCCCCGTCGAGGATTTCGGTGTTTTTATGCTACTTAAACCACAGGGGGAATGGTGGAATTGTGATGACATGGGGTTTTTTTAACCCACAATGTGATTAAATAGCTCAAAATACTCAAGAAGGCTTGCTTTCAGTCTCTAAGATAGCAGTGATGGGGTTATGAAGTTCATTTTTGGTAAGAAGCACTAGGCAGGAAAACAACTATCTCAAGCCTCAGACAATACCCTGAGTCCATAAACCAGGAATGATAACCTACTCCACGGGGCTGCTTAGACTAACCGAGCCGAGCTGTTTGCTGTTACTAGGTATGCGCCACCCTCTTCACGAGCTCCCACTCCGGGGCACCTGACTCCACTCCCTCTGACACATCTTCCACAGCCAGGTGCTGGGTGTCTGTCTCAGGTGGAAGCAGCAGTGGCAGTTGGGGTCAGCGTACTGTCCACCAGCAGAGGGGCCCCCAGGCGCTTCCACGCTGCTCTTGCTGGGGAAACAGTAGGTGAATGAATGAATGAAAATGCTTTCCTGGGGGCAGGCCCAAATGTAAACACTTACCCCACCAGAATCTTACTTTAATGTTGTCCTAGACCTGAATGCAAGGCCGTCCTGCCTTACTCAGGTTCTACTCCATGGGACACTACTAAAATGAATAACATATATTTTGACTTAAGTTTTGACAACTGAAGCACTATTCTGAAAACTGTTTTTTGTTTTTTGTTTTGGTTTTTTTTGAGACAATGTCACTGTGTTGCCCTCAGTAGAGTGCCATGGTGTCACAGCTCACAGCAACCTCAAATTCTTGGGCTTAAGCGATTCTCTTGCCTCAGCCTCCCCAGTAGCTGGAACTACAAGGCGCCTGCTACAACGCCCCCTTACTTTTTGTTGAGGTTGTCACCATTGTTGTTTAAGTGGCCCGGACTGGGTTCGAACCCACCAGCCTCAATGTATGTGGTCAGCGCCATAACCACTATGCTACGGGTGCCAAGCCCTGAAAACTGTTGTTTTTTTTTTCCTTTGGAGACCAGAGTCTCACTGTGTCGCCTATGGTACTCTATGGCGTCACAGCTCACAGCAACCTCAAACTCTTGGGCTTAAGCTATTCTCTTGCTTCAGTTTCCCCAGTAGCTGGGACTACATGCACCCGCCACAACGCCCAGCTATTTTTTTTTGTTGCAGTTGTCATTGTTATTTTAGCAGGTCCGGACTGGGTTCAAACCCACCAACCTCGGTGTATGTGGCTGGGCTGTAAACCACTGTGCTATGGGCGCCAAGCCAGTCTTTGGGATAGTCTTATACTAAAGCGTTACTCATTTTTATCTGAAATTCACCTTTAACTGGGCAGCCTACATTTTATTTGCTAAACCCAGCAGCCCTATTCTGGCAAGAGCCTGTATGCTTGAGTTTCATTTTCCCCAATTGTGTAATGCAGATGTCTTTGTTGTCCTTGGTAGAGTGCCCTGGCATCAGAGCACATTGCAACCTCAAACTCCTGGGTTCAAGCGATCCTCTTGCGTCAGTCTCACTCTTGCTCAGGCTCATCTGGAACTCGTGACCTCAAGCAATCCACCCGCCTCGGCCTCCCAAAGTGCTAGGATTACAGGCCAGAGTCAGCGCGCCCAGCTGGAATGGAGATATTTCTGTGAGACTTGCCCCAGGGATTCTTCAAGAGGAGCAACTCCCACCAAAGGGTCGTTCTTCCGCTTTGAGGAAGTCGTGTGTGAAACGCGCTGGTCTGGGGTTGTTTCTCGATGAGTAAATAATGAGAAATCCCTTCCTCCAGGAGCCTCGGTTTTCTCATCCGAGCCTATGAGACTGTCAAGGTGGCAACCACGGTCTTAACTACTTCTTGGCGGAACTACGATTGCTCAGCTCCCAGCCTCTGGATTTCCCCACCACAACCGAAAACTGTTTTTAACAAGTCTAAATTTTCCCACCTGTTTTTTTTTTTCCTATTTATTATATCTCCTTGTTGAGTAGATAGTGTCAAGATTTTCCTTCACAATTTAGAGAAGATAACTTTTAAAAACTAGTTTGGAACCTCGTCCAATCTTCCCTGCAGTGTTAGAAAGGTCCTGAAATACAGCTCGGGAGAAAAGTGCTTCAAAGAACAAGAAGCCTCATTTTTCACATGCTCAGTTCAACATCTCATCTTTACTGGGATAGTTAGTTATGGTTGATCATTCTTCTATCAAATTCTGAATATACCTTTTTTGAGCCAGAATACATTGTAATGCATTACGGGTCGTTTCACCTGAATCATAAACATTAACTCTTGTATCTGTTCAAATGAGGCCTCAGACTCCGCACTTTGCCTATTTTCTAAAACAGGGAAATGGAGGAAATTTGGTGAACTCGTCACTTTATATTTTCCACCAATATTCCAGTTCTTAGTGTTTGAAAATCAAAGCTGCTAACTCCCATTAGCTTTGAATAAAACACAAAAACACGTAAATAAGACACAGTTGCACTGCGATTGCAGCGGCCATCTGGCATGAAAACGTTTCTCCTTGTGGAGCATGAATGATTGCTTTAATTGAGGCGATCAGAAGAAAAGGACAATAGAAGAGAAAAGGGATACATGAAGCACAGTCTGCTGTGGGGTCAGAGGTAGACCCTGTGCACTTGATCTTCATTATTCATGGATTCCAAATCTGTAAATTCAGCTACTATAACCTCAAAGTCAGTCCTCACAGCCGTTTCACAGTCATTCGTGGGCATGCACACAGTGGCAACGTGAGTCACCGCTCTGTGCGGCTTCCGAGCTGAGAGCAAACGTGACAGTGATCTGCCTTCTTATTTTAGCTCTCTGCATAAAAAAGTGTTCTTTTTGTGGTCCTTTTAGTGCCATTCTTTTTATCTTTTTGTTGGTAGTCTTGTTTGTTGGTAATCTTTGTTTAAAACAGCCCCCAGGGGCAGTGTTGTGTTCCTGAGTGCAAGACTGCGGTGTGCCTTATGGAGAAGATAGAAGTGTTAGAGAAGCTTTGTTCAGGCATGAGTAATGTTGGTATTGGCCATAAATCCAGTGTTAATTAATCAACACTCTGTTGTCCTTAAACACAGACCCACATAAGTGAGGTTATGTGTTGATCAGTGGATGAAAATGTGGCCAGAGGCCCAGAGGAACCTAACCCTGTATTTCTTGTAGGAGCAAATGGTTCCATATTCACTAATTCAATGTTGTCAACAACTTATGTGTGTAGAACATGACCACTGTAGATGAAGAGATTACCTGTATTTGGATTTCCTTTCTAGTCAAGCCTTAGATTTGAGATTTAAGTGCCTTCCCAGATGTTACTGTTCTCTATTTTACGTGTTTATTAAATGTTGTGCTGTGTTCCAAAGAAATCATAGCAAAGGTTGATCAACCAGCACATGTTATATAGAAAGAGGGGTAAAGGATAAGAAAGAAATGAAGGAAAGGGAGCAGCCAGGGGAGATTAGGAAGTGTTCTCCCATCCCAGCCCTTCCTAGACCTTTTTTCAGCCCTGGCCAGTTATACCACTCAGGGAAACCTTCCTATCAAATGAAAGGGCATGAAGAGGGGGATTATGTGGTTGAGATGTTGAACCTAACATTTTCATATAGGGAAGGGTGTACACAAGGGGAGGGATTGTCAATGAGCAAATAATAGTGTTTAAGTTGAAGGTCACCTGTTATAATCAACCTTCGTCTAAGGTTAGGTTTGTTGTTGAATCTGTGCTAACAGGAATTTGTACATGTACGGCTATTACCCAGTACCCAAGAAGGAGAAACCTCTGGCAACTTTTGTAAGATGTTCTAAGAAAAAGAGCTGTTTGCAACTTCAGCAACTAATATATCCATAGAATTCACTTTCATTCAATGAGAAGACAGTCTTCAACTTCTTTCTCCTCTCCCCAAATATCTGATTTTAATAGCAAGAAGATATCACTGTATCATTTTTCTTGTTATGTATAAGAAATAAGGAAAACTGGGCGGTGCCTGTGGCTCAGTCAGTAAGGCACCAGCCCCATACACTGAGGGTGGCAGGTTCAAACCCAGCCCCAGCCTAACTGCAATGAAAAAATAGCTGGGCCTTGTAGCAGGCGCCTGTGGTCCGAGTTACTCGGGAGGCTGAGGCAAGAGAATTGCCTAAGCCAGGAGTTGAAGGTTACTGTGAGCTTTGACATCACGGCACCCTACTGAGGACAATAAAGTGAGACTCTGTCTCTAAAAAAAAAAAAAGAGAAAAGAAATGAGGAAAATTATTTATTTGGGCCTTTGCAAAACTGAGGAAAAATTACATTTTCTTCACTGTAATGCACATGTGAAGTTATTCTCCTCAAACTAGATTCTAATTTTCTGTAATTCAGTAGGACAGCTCCCAGACCTTTTTTGGCTACAGTTCTTAAGTACTAGGCAGGAAAATTAAATCATTGCACAAGATGGGAAATGAATGAGTTGCGATGCCTAGAAAACTGTGTGATGATTCACGAGGATGAAGAGAAATTGCATCCACAGCGTGGGACTTAGAGAATACTAAGTACAGTGATTTGGCTTTAAGGCTTTTATAAAATTTACTTTCTGCCTTTTCCTGCCCTGATTGCTAACTCCTAGCTTTGAGAAAACAAAAAGAAAGTGCTACAGGGTTAGATCTACAGGGCAGCGAATTATATTCTACTCCCCTCTAAGTTGTTTAAAGTATAGACTGACAAAATCTGAGATGCTCATAATGTCACAGAGAGCCACTGCAACTGTATATTGTAAAATGCAATCCTGGAATCCTGTAACCATTACACACTGTCTCGCCCAAGCGTTAAATACCAAGATCCTTCCTGTTTGACAATCTGAGTCTTATCAAAAAACATGTACTTTCTGGTTAGCCTTCAAGCCTGGTCATTGTTATGAGGAAACTCGGGAGGTTTTTTTGGTGGAGTATGCTTGTCATAACTGGAGAAATCACCTGCTTTATTAACTCTAACCTTGGGGGAAAAACTTTTTTTTCCTTTTTTTTTTTTTTTGAGACAGAGTCCCACTATGTCATCCTCAGTAGAGTGCCGTGGCATCACAACTCCCAGCAACCTCCAACGAGGGCTCAAGCCATTCTCTTGCCTCAACCTCCCAAGTACCTGGGACTACAGGCCTCTGCCACCAAACCTGGCTATTTTTTTGTTGCATTTGTCATTTTTGTTTACCTGGCCCTGGCTGGGTTTGAACCTGCCATCCCTGGTGTATGTAGCCAGTTCCCTACCCGCTGAGCTACAGGCGCTGCCAGAAAAATCTTTCTACTTCTTTTATTGCCCTTAGCCTACTCTTTCTTCTCACCCCATCCTTACCTAATGACTCCAGTCACCTTGCATTAGTATATGTGTTTAATCAGTATTAAATAACAGTAGTGGTAGCAAGTCACAGAAATTGGGGTGCGAAATGACATTCATCAGGATCTACCACTCACTTTAGGGTACTGACAAAAGTGTAAAATCCCTTTGCTTTAGTTTGCTCATTTATAAAACAGAGGCGCCCATACTCCCCAATTCTTGTAAAGCAGTGGTTCTCAACATGTGGGTCACGACCTCTTTGTAACAATGAAAATACATCCTGTATATCAGATATTTACATTACGATTCATAACAGTAGCAAAATTCCAGTTATGAAGTAGCAACAAAAATAATTTTCTGGTTGAGAGTCACCAGGACATGAGGAATTGTATTAAAGTGTCGCGGCATTAGGAAGGTTGAGAACCACTGCTGTAAAACCATGTGGCTTAAACATACACTTGCTGGCCAAGCAGTTTGGATATGTAAGTTCCAAACAGGAATGATATATGATGCTTTATGAAAATCTGGCAGATTTTTTGCTGCTAGCTCCTATTTATAATTTGTCTTCTCTAGCAAGAGTATGACTCCTGTTAAGTATATAGATTTTTAATTTCAATTGGTTAAATTTCAATTTAGTTCTGTTTTTTTTTTTTAAACGCCAATGTTATTTAGACACATTGTATTTGTACGAGGGGGAAAGAGAGTGTCCTATCTGGGTCATTTTGTCCCTCTGCTATTGACATCTGTGGCTGCCGCCAAGGGGGCTGAGGGGACATGTAGGCTTTCGCCTTGAACCTGGTAGTGGACTGATGACTATTTGATACATTGCTGAAGTGCTTGGGGCCGTTTGTGAATTTGCCACTTGGTTTATTCTGACGGCACCTGGTATAGCTCATAGTGGCTGATTTAGTTCTCATGTATTACTGACGAAAGACCTGAAGATGCGGGAGAGGGAGCGACAGGCTGGTGGTCCCAACACCAATCAGCGGCAAAGAGCCTGGGGCCTCTGGATGGACCCAGGGGTCTTCCCACTAACCCAGCTGTTTCCTGGAGCGAGCTGCCGTGGAGAGCGCTTGTTGAATTTCCTTCCCTAGAGTCTATAATGTCCTTTCTTGTGCCTACGGAATAAAGGAAATCCTTGGGTTGCTTTTCGGATTATTTATGATAGGGCGTGCGCTTTTGTGAGCTTTGGTTGGGCTTGCTCTGCCTTCCTTTCTGTGTTTATTGTGTATTTTCTCAGGGGGTGGTTTAATATGCTTTCCCTCTTGAAGACTATAAAGTGGTATTTGTTCATCTGTTTTCTTCCTAATATAAATTTTATTTTGGAAAATTAAGAAAATACAAAAAGCATAAACAATAACCATAAAATACAAGTTACTTATTACCCCAGGAGAATCACTATTCACATATTGATAAACTATCTTTCTTTCTTTGTAAATTACAAGTATAAGTAGTTGTATATCCTACTTTTTCCACATAGTTTTATATTGTATTTTCCAGTGCATTAAACATTTGTTGTAAAAGGAATGTTAATGGCCCTGCTAATAACCCATCACATGGATATACTCTTATTCATTTAACCTTTCCCCAACTGTCGGACAGTTGTCTCATGTTGTGCTGCTAGAAAGGAAAGCTGCAGAGTGAAAAGAAAAGCACTGCAGATTGTGTACAAGTCCTTGTTTGCATTTCTGATTACGTCCCTAAAATAGATTCCTGAAAGAATAGGCTTGAGCATTATGTTCTAAAAATAGATTCCTAAAAGGAAAAGCACAACCATCTTAAGGCTGTTGATATCATACTCATCCTGCCAAGTCCTTTCTCTGGATGTGTGAGGGCTCATCACCCATGCTTAGGAGGGCCGCTGTCACCTCGGCCCAGCACACCCCATGCACCCACCGTACCCCCTGCACCCCTATCTTGGTGTATGATCAGGGATTATAGATTACTGTCTACATAGCGTGAGCACCATCAAGAAGGTCATGGGGAATTGGCTTAAATTTTACTTTATGAATCTTGACGCCATATAGCCACATATATACACATGTGTGTATGTATATTAAAGCCATACATACATACATACTTTTTGGATTATCAGTTCTCTGGTCTGTCCCATGGTGTTAAGTGAGGTTCTCTAGATAAGCACAACCAATATGGTAAGAAATACACAAACACACAGCATATGTGTGCAGTTGGCAAGCTGGAGACCCAAGAAAGCCAACAGTGTAATTCTAGTCAAAGGATTGGCAGGCTCAAGACTCAAGAAGAGCCCCTGTTTCAGTTTGAGTTCAAAGGTAGGGAAAAAACGGGTGTTCCAGCTTGAAGGCCATCAAACGGGAGGAATTCCCTCTTCTCTGGGGGAGGATCAGCCTTTTTGCTCTATCCAGACCTTCAATCGATTGTATGAGGCCCACCCACATTGGGGGGTGACCTGCTTTACTCCGTCTACCAATTTAAATGTCAAGTATCGAAGTCATCCATAAACACCATCACAGAAACACCCAGAATAATATTTGACCAAATATCTGGGCATCCTGTGGCCTGGTCACGATGGCACGTCAAATTAACCACCACACCTGCACCACTGCGCCTCCTGTGCCTGCCTGCCCATCCCAAGCCACAGCTACAGGCGACTGTTTGAAATAGCGACAGAAATTTTATTTCTGTACAACAGTAGCTGTTGCTAGTGGTTTTGCTACTTCTCTGATGGCGTATCATTCAGGAGAAGGATACAGGCCTTTTGACTTGTAAACGTGGTATGCTACAACAAACAGAAACTCGGTTATATGCTACTTAGATTCCAAAACTAGCTCATAAAATCTGTCTTCTGGATAAGGAAATATTGATACCATTCCAACTATCACCTGTCACTTTATTCCCAATGTGAAAATATACCCATAAGTTCCAAATCAGGGCACCAGGCACGCAGCTCCCACTGTGCTCACGGCGCGTCAGGAACCTGGGCCTGGTAGACAGACTGGGTGAAGACCTTTGAGCCTGACATCCTCCTTTCTGTACTTTCTAAGTATCCCAGATTGATGGGAAATTGGGAATTGCTATCCTTCTCGCATATTTTAGCTCTTTACCCACCTGTCATTCTTTTTTCCCCTCCTTCTTACCTTCTTTCTGCCCTCCCTCGCTCCCTTCTTTTCTTTTCAACAGTACTCTCCATGCCAACCTAAAAAGACCATGTGCCTATGAATGAGTCAGGGAGGAAATTGGAAATGCTCTCAGAGACGCTTGTAAACCATTACTAAGTTAAGAGTTCAAATTCATGGCCTGCCCCTGCTAACTTTTCTAGATGACCCCTACATCATCTAGCACTTGATTTCAAATTTGATAATGAACCTGAGGAGTGTCCAAAATTAATGGAGGGGGGAGGCAAATAGGCAACCATCAAATAGAGTAGGTATTGGATTGCTTAGAAGGAAAGCCAGATAGAGAGTATTGTTTCTAAGCAGGTCTATATCAGCCCTGAGATGGTGTGACTTAATAACCTGGATACGAAATTTGGTATCAAGATAGTGAATTCATTTATTCATTCAGTGAGTCAGCAAATGTTCGGAGTGCCCATTGTATACCCGGCACTTGTGAAAAAGCAGTGGATCCTAATGATATTGTAAAAATAAGAATGTGGAGAGGGGCCGTCAGGTGGAGGGGAGATCTAAATATGCCTTTTTAATGCAGTCTTCCCGACGACTGCTTGCCATTAAAGAAGATTGCCCATGTAAAGAAACTGCCTATGTTTTTGCAGTTTAAAAAATAATGCCGTTTACTGAAGCAGATTGGAGTTTATTCCTTGAAACTAATAAAAACGGCTGATGGGAGTTGGAAAGAAATAAAGAGATCGACTTTACAGTCATTTGTAGATACACGAGTGTCTTTAGATGGCCTTTTTACTCTTTTTAATGAAAATATCAAGAAACCTCCACCGTAATGGGTAATTCACCTAGGAACTCGTCTTTGTTATTTGTGTAATTTTTAATTCTCCCAGCTTTTAGTTTTATGTACATCAAAACCTACTTAAGGGCTCCAAATAGGTACTGAAGAGAATGCCATTTCACAGCAGAAAATTCTGCTGTTGAATTTGCTGTAATGATCACCGCTTGTAAATCTAAGAACTGAGTCCAGTTTATGAACAGGCCAGGCTAGAGACAGCAGCGTGCCGCGTTTGCATACACAGGTACTGTGACCACGGATTCGCTGTCATCATGGATTGGCGTTTTCTCCCCGAGCGGACAAGACGCATATTTTGTGTCACTTTGAAAGCAGAACTTAATAAAATCATGATGCCTTGTATTCTGAGCTCTTTCAAATTTCCAGATCCTTATGACCCAGGTATCCAAAAGTTGTAAATTTCCCCCCTTCGGTATATCTCTGTTTGATTTATTTTTTAAAAACTGCACCTTTCTCTCAGTGCTCCTAGGAAATGCCTAAGTGGGTCCTATGCTGAGCGCTATGTAAACAAGACGAAGAGAGTGCCTAACTTCATCAGGCAAGATCAAACTCAGCTGGATTCTCTGCTTTGTTAGGAAAGGGGAAAACAGACATATCATCCTTGGAAAAGAACAGGGCCATTCATTCCTTATCTGCACAGAACGCTTCAGAGGAGCTCCTTCATTTTGGAGCCAAAATGGCACCTGCTCTTGGGCAAACTCAAGAAGCTACAGTAGCCCGGCTGGCACCCCCAGCCTCGTATATACCCTCAAGGTCAGAAACAAAGGGAGACTGTTTTCTGTATCATTTTGATGCTGCATTTGAAGAAGATACTGTGTGCACACTTTGCCTTCCAATAAGATCTGATTTCCTTGGGTTCCCAGTGTGCCTGGGGTATGTGGACTCAGTTTTACCCAGTGCTCTGGCAAGTTCTGGCCCACCTCCCCCCGCCCAGATCATACCTTCCAGTGGCAAGATTCATCAGGCCCACCTCTGCCCTCTCCTGAGCCTGGTAGAATATTCTAACAATAAGTTTAATAACCACTTAGTAAGTGCCCACTGGGTGGGGCCCTTTAAACACCTGTGGGCCATCTGCACAGTGACGGGAGGAAGTCACTTTCTCCTTTTCCACACATGGGCAGATTGACATGAAGAGGAGTTAGGTGACTTCTCCAAGGTCGAACCCAATACTTGGTGGCATGCGTTGCTGTTCAGAGCCATGTGCCAGAGTCCTGAGCTTCTGGGGTTTTCTTCTCCTCCACTCTTGCTCTCCCAGTGCTGTTGTCATCACGTGATAAATGTTCGTTGGCTTCAACAGAAACACTGAGAGTGACAGGATGTCCTGGAGACATTTGAGGTTGCTGTGGCCCTAACACCATCTCCGCAGCCGGCAAGGCTTGCTGCGTGCCACGCTCTCTGCAAGGCACTTTGCGAGGCACTTTGTGTACACAGTTTATTGAATCCTCAAACAGTCCGAGGTGGGCACCATGGCATCTTCATCTTGAGGAGACATAACTGATAGATGGGAAATCACTGGGGCTCAAACCCAAGGTGTCCACCTCCCAGGCTCACATGCCGAGTCATTGCTCCAAATAGCCTTCTCTTGCTTTATTTAAAAAACAAAAACAAAAACCCTCTTTCTCAGTGATTTCCAGCTTCTGCCCCAGGCAGGCTGACTCTTCCTGTTAGATATGATGGCACCTGTTACCCTCCTGTTGCCCTTGTGTCAGGACTTTGCAGAAGGCAATAGGCTTCAGTGTTCCCTAGGCGCTGTGATCAAGTCTAGGACGGTAATATTTTATGGTGAATTGTTAGCATAAAGATGGCCTTCAGAGGTCCCGTAAGAGTGTGTGCGTGTGCATTTGAGGACATGCCGAGAAGTTAGGACCTGCAAATGTGACTGGAGAGGCTCCCGCGTGACCCTTACTTTCTAACATAGAGCCACGTGGTGGGGTGATTCTCAGGGGCCAAACTGCTCTTATTAGTTTATTTCAATTGTGCACTTCCCTTTTACCTTGGCTCCAAAAGTAAGTATGTGCCCGTTTTTAGAATGTGTGAAAGTCCTTCACTTACAGAGTCTCGCAAGATGTTTCCTGCCAGTTCCTTCTTTCAGCAGCTCTCAGTGAGAGCCAATGAAGCCAGAAAAAGACTCTGCCGTCCTGGCCAGCATCCCTGACATGGATTCCTAACCAGTTCCCCTTCTTGAAGCAGCAACCCCCACACTGGAATCTATAGGGCCATTTAGGAATCTCCCAGATCCCAGCCCATCCGTTATTCCTCCCTCCACGATTTGCCATTCTACACTCAATTTCAAATGACATAGAAATGCAGATGGGCACATGAGTTTCTGGGTTTCCCAAAATACACATTTTTCATGAGTGCTTCCCTCTTGAAGTGTGTGGACAGAGCCAGCATATTATCTCCCCATTTTCACTGTGTTTTAATGTCTAACTGACAGATGCCTGTCAGTAAAACAAGGCGATAATGGGCAGAAATGCCCCTGCTCTTAGAGAACAAAAAAGATAGACCCAGATTCCTGTCCATTTCAAAGACACTTGTCAGCCATGGTTAAAGAAGGCTTATGAATGCCTCTGTGGGGAATACCCATAAACCTGAATGTTTCCACCTTTATTAGCGAAAAGGAGGAAAAGGAGCCATTTCTTTCTTTTTTTGAGACAGACTTTCATTATATCACCCTCGTTAGAGTACTGTGATGTCACAGCTCACAGTAACCTCAAACTCTTGGGCTCAAGAGATTCTCTTGCCTCAGCCTCCCAAGTAGCTGGAACTACAGGCGCCCACCACAACACCTGGCTATTTTGTTGTTGTTGTTGTTGCAGTTGTCATTGTTGGTTAGCTGGCCCAGGCCGGGTTCGAACCCCCCAACTTAGGTGTATGTTCTGGCACCATAACCACTGTGCTACAGGTGTCAAGCCAAAGGAGCCATTTCTAACACACATGCAGATCCTTGCCCCAGTGGAGGCTTGCCTGGTGTGTTCCTGTCACCATGGTGCTGGAGTAGGGTGTGGCCCTGCCAGATGGTACCTGCAGGCTTTGCTGGATCACCAACAAAGACCAACCCATGCGGTCACGATGACCTCGACTAGTCAGTCTGCAGGGGCATTAGTTCTGCTAACCTCCTTCCAGGCTTTGAGTCTGCTTCAGAGGTATCTAATAAATAGCATGAACTGGAGGTCTGAAGAGGGGAAGTGACACTAAGTGATTCGGGCAGCAGTGTTTTAGAACTGTCTTCACTTTACCTAAGAGATCTATTAGTGCAGAAGGCCTCTGTCTCCAAGGAGTGTTGGGTTGACTCCAAAAAGAGTCTGAGATGGGAAAGCAGGTGAGGGAAATAGCACCTGGCCTTCCCTCCAAGGGAACTGGGAGATGGCAGAGACCATGCCCTAACTTACTTTGTGTCCCTTTAAATCACAAATCCAGATCTTCTCTATAATCAACAAGGAGGGTTTGTTATGGGGTAGTGGTTTAATTTTTTTTTTAATTTCATTGAAAACAAGGATATCTTTAAAAATAATATAAACAAATACAAATACAAATACAACAACAAATACAACTCCGTTACTGTAGGATGTAACTAAGGCCCAGTTCCTTACTCTGAAGATTGGCAATCATAGGAAAGAATTAAGCGGTGATCGTGATTTTTTGTGTAAATTGTATTCCAGAATAATCAATTGCACTGCTTAATGAAGGAAAGATTTTCTTTACAAGTAAAGAGAAGTTAGAGCTGGAAAAGCATAGTTGATTAGCCTCCAAGTGAAATAATCAACTCAGACAACCATTAACCATGGATGCAATCATTAGATCTTTAGAAATGTCTAAATGGGGAGCTTCCCTGAACCCACAAAAAATGGAGCAGCCACACACCAGCTGTCCACTGATTTGATGCACCTGTGAGCTGGCATCCCCTGAGCGTAGAACCTGAAATTAGCCAGCTGGTGCGTTCCGTTCCAGAAAATACAGGGGATAGAGGAACAAGTTAAATGTACTAGAAGAAAGCAAACCCAGAACATGCATTTTAGAATAGGGGTCTACAGGAGCTCTATCTGAATTTCTTCAACAGATAATGGCATAGGGGTTGAGGGGAGGGACATAAGATACATAATATCTGCACTTGGTATGTACAGCTTTTTTGGATCATTGAAACAAACTAACCATAAAGAGTTTTCAAAACAGTTGGGGGAAATGAAATGCAGTCTGGGTAGTAGGTAACACCAAGAAATTAAGTTTGTTAGATATAATAATGTCTTTGTTATTATGTAAAAAAAAAAGTCCATATTCTAGAAGTTTATACTGAAGGATGTAGAGGTGAAATGACACGATTTCTGGAATTTGCTTGATCTTAATAAAAAAGGAAGGATAGGTGAAACAAATATGACAAGATTTAGGTTAATTTTTAGATTGGAAGGATGAAGTGTATGTGGATTTTGTATCATGTGCTATCATACGACAGGAAGTATGGCTAGAAAAAGGTCATTATCCGATTCAAGATGTTGGAGATTTTTTCTTAATTTTTTTGACAATCTCCTTTATTCAAAGACAAAACCATTTCTATTAGATTTTTTTGGTTAGTCACTAGATTTGGTTTCGTTGCCTGCCATCCAACTGGAGGAGAATTTGGGAAGCAAATAGTCTCCAGTGTTAAAGTTAATGCTGATCTTAGCTGGAATAACTAGGTTTCTTCAGCATCTGCAGTGCTTGGGCTCCAGGGACTTATCTGGCTACATGTGTTTTTCACATTTATTAGTGAAATTGGAGATAGAAGAAGAAAACACAGTCCTTGGGAACATTGTGTTAATTTGTGACACACTAGAGATTTTTTAGCCCATAAAGCAAATGAATGAGCTCCATGGGGGTACAACTGTGATTTTTACCCGAGAAGGCAGTACAGACTCACTGTATTTATTAAACACTTAGAAAACAGAAAATGAATAGTGCTATGAAAATGGAAATATACACTCACAATACTGCTATTAATAGTGCAATTTTTTTGTCTGTTCTGAAGGAAAATACCATCAGATGAAAATTTAAAATGGTACACCTCTGTATATTACTAGTTGTTTGGTCTTAGAAAGTAATTTAATTCAATGTCGGCATAAAGTTGTTTTTGTTTCCATCAAACAATCTGAATCAAGTTAAGGGACCTCACCCATTATTTTTGGCAAATAAACGAACCGACCAGATATTTGATCCAGGGCTTTCCTTCTGCGTGGCTAAGGGGCTTACGAGGACATTCTGGTGGAAAGGCAGCCTCAGTGTAAGCTGACACACTGGGGCATTCCTAACAAGGTTTAAATGCTCAGCTTCCCTGGAGGATTGGCCAAGGCCATTGGTCCCCCCACTGACCAGTGCAGGTAGAGCCGGCGCTCTGACAGGTGGGCCGCGTAGGAGAGGCCGTTTGCACCAAGACGCAGGAGGCTGAGGCACCTGCCAGGTCAAGGTGGGGGCAGTGCAGGTGCAGGCAGGACCCACCAAAGGAGCATGTGCAGAAAGGGGCATGTGCTCCAAATACAAAAAGCAACGCCCTGCATGTTCCTTTGAAAAAGTCTAGGAAGTGCTTTGCATTGAGCTAAGTAGAAACCAAGAAAGAGATCCAATTCTCCAGTTCTGTGGTCCACAAGAGTCCAGGATACAAATGGAGGAGCTGAAATGATTAAGTGATCTCTGGGATGCTGGTCCTTGGCTCCATTATTACTTTATTCTTGGGCTTGTTTGTATTTTGAAAACACTGGACCTGGCTGGGCACAGCAGCTCACACCTGCAATCCTTGTACTCTGGGGGGCTAAGGCAAGTGGATTGCCTGAGCTCAGGAGTTCAAGACCTAAGCAAGAGTAAGGCCCTATTTCTACTAAAAATAGAAAAAAGCTGGGCGTCATGGTGCATGACTATAGTCACAGCTACTCAGGAGGCTGAAGCAAGATGATCACTTGAGCCCAGGAGTTTGAAGTTGCTGTGAGCTATGATGCCATGGCATTGTAGCCTGGGCAATAGAGTGACACTCTAAATAAGTAAATAAATAAAACACTGGACCCATTTTAGGGAACTAATGAAAAAGAATCTATGGTTTCTATGTGCATGTGTGAATATAGGGGTTGGGAGAGAGAAACATTGTCTAAGGCTGAGAAAAGTAATTCCAAGGGGGTGTTTTTGTGATTTTTGCCTGTGTTTAGGCAAAACTGTTACAGTGGATGTCAGTAGTTTTGATGTTTGCTTGGGAAGAAGGGAGGGAACCCATGAGGACGGTAGAGGAGTGCGGCCTAGGAAAGGGGCTTAACAGTGGGATCCCGAAGGCCCCTGTCTCAGGTCAGGGTCGTGAGATGACCTGTTACACTGTGGGCTCAAGCACTGCCTGTTACCAAGAGCCCTGTCTGCGCCAGGCACACACCTGCCTCGGCATCAGGGAAGAAATTGAGGCTCCGTGTCAAATAATTCGGTCCTATTGATAAGCATCTGGGTGGTGGCTCAAAGCCAGGACTCCCTGATCCAAAGTGTCCCAGAGAGCTACTGATGCAAAAGCTGATATGTAAAAAACATGAAGGAACACCCAGAGCCTCAGACAGGTTTGCATCCCTAGACCATGAACACGTATGTAAGAATGTGTCTGAGGACTTTGGGTAGTGCAAACTGTGTGACGGGAGTCCGTCTGTAATGCCAAGTTCAGGGCTGAAACAGAATCCAAGGTTAAGTCTTCACTCTGCACTTGCCTTAACCTTCCTCAGCAAGCCAAGCGACCTTGGTCATTCTTGTAAGTAATGCAGGGTAATGCAGCCTGGGGGTCTCCATGGGACTGAAAGTGCTGCAGAGGACATGGGGGTGGGGGGCTCAGGCCAACTGAGCCTGGTGAACACTGCCCTGAGGAGGAACATGACGCAGCCTCCCCACAGTCTGCAGGAACCAGACAGGAGGAAACCCACGAGGAACCCTGGCTGAGCCCAGGCCAGCAGCTGGCTTTACTCTAGGCTTCGGGAGGCGTAGGATACAGATCAGCACACCTGTAGAGCGAACATTGGGTTGCTCGTGCAGAGAAAGGTGAGGGGCAACTTGGAAATGGAGCCCAAATCAGCGTCCTTAACCCACCTTCACTTGCCTGCAGATAGGAAAGGGATGAGCCTGATGACAAACTGGGAGCTTCCAGTTCCTAGAGTATATCTCATCCTCACTGTGGCTGAGATGCGTTCCTCTGGTGTTGGCGGATATCCTGGCCAGCACCCTACACCCCCTGGATAGGCGGCTGTGTGGCTGGGCACAGTGAATGTCATTTGAAGAGTACACTTTTATTTTTCATCTCTAACATCCCGTGAATTCTGTTTTGCCTGCTCCCCTCGACATCCTAAACTGGATGTTTAAGCCTTTTCTGATGTGCCCTCATTGTTCCCAAGCCCCAGAACTCATCTGCGCACCCCCCTTCCTCGCCTTCCCCAGCTGGATGGGAGCAGGAGCCAGTTGTTATTTACAAGTGCAGTTCAGCTGCTGCTGTGTCTTTGAACACCCAGGGTTGTTGTGGGATTTTTAATTGCCATTTTCATCTATATAATTAAAATTAAATGAAAAAAATGGTTAGCCTCCAAAATCTGAATTAATTTCATGAGTACTTCTTGAGGGGAAAAATATGTATAAATATGATAATCGTTGCTTGATTTGCCTTCAGGAGAACTGGAGGATTTTACCTGGCTGAAGAGAAAATACAGTAATTTTAAATTCAAAAAAAAAAAAAAAGACTTGTCTGATAGAGTCTTCTCATGGCTGAGAATCAGAATTAATAACATATTAATAACATAGATGGGAAATAATAACTCTGAATATAACTTTAAAATAGTACCCTGGGGATTTGTTATGGTAACTCTCTGCAGGTCCAACTTGCCTCATGCTGGTCTGGTTCTTTCGCTCCCGTGGTTTGTCCTGATGTTTATGTATTCTTCGAGAAAATGCCATTGCTCCCAAATCACAACCTCATTCATGCTTGGAAGCAGGCATTTCTCCTGCTTCCTGCTTAACTGTGCTCTGTAAGGGTGACAATGCTTACACCTAGGAGGAAATAATGAGAACAAAAAGAGAAGTATTTTTAAAATTCACCGAGCTAGCCAGCGTCTCCCTCTGCAGACCCATCGATGCCTGATGGACATGTTTATAAAGGCCTGGACGGTCACTTTATATGGAATGACAAACTCTGCGCTCTGCATAATGAGGTCAGTGAAGCATCCAGAAAAGAAACGAATAATTCGGTAGCGTGGGTCCATAAGCACAGCCCTGCCGCTGCTATTTGAGTTTAATGAAGCAGCTACTTTGCCGCTACACACGCTCAGTGAATAGCCTCCTTGGCGTGTTTTTGAAAACTTAAGTGTTGCTGGTAATCATGTCCCAGCAATCTCCTTGGGGAGCCTTTGTGTCCTGTTCTCAGAAGAAAAATGCCACTTTTACATGTTAATGGTTTTGAAATTAGTCATTTGCTCCGTTTTCATTGGGAAGGAAGGTCATTGTGTGATTTCCTCCCTTCTTTCATTTTCTTCGAACATTCGGGATACTCTAAGCCAGTTCATCAACCATGCAGAGTACCGGCTGGTTCTAAAGTGCCTGAAAAGCCAGGGATGCGTTCCATCAAAGAGCATTCCTATTCTCAGAGACTGTTATTAGAATTCAAAGTCTAAAAGTCTACCTCACAGGGGGAAGTTCCTGGACAGGCCATTAGTGCTATTTTTTCCCATTTCAGTCACCGGCCTACCTTGCCTATTCACCAGTCTCATTAGAAGAGACCAGGCTCCTTGAGGAAGCAGCTCCTTGAAGAAGGCTGAGACATTTTAGACATTTCAGAGGTCCTTTTAGAAGCGGATTCACTTGTGTAAAACTAAAGTCAGGCTTCTGAATCCTGGACCAGCGTTAATGATGCAGAACTCCGTGGGAGCAGAAGGACGTCTAGCCATTCCACAGCACTACAGTGCCATCCCCCCAAATTTAGAGCATCGGGTGGTTTCCCCAGAATTAGCAAGAGCACAATCAGTGCTGAAAGTTGCCAGGTCTTCATGGCTCTGCATCCCTGGAGAAGGTCTGGGAAATATTCCAGATTGTTTGGTGGCCTCTACTTTGCCTTTGGAATGTAAAGTAGGATTTGAGGTGGCCGGACCCTGCTCCACTGGACACTTTCTATCATGTCTACTAAGTTTTCAAAAACTTTTTGTTTAGAGTGTGTTTGGGCCAGGCCCAGTGCCTCACACAGTAATCCTAGCACTTTGGGAGTCCAAGGAAGGAGGATTGCTTGAGGCCAGGAAATTCAAGACCCATCTGAGCAAGACTGAGACCCATCTCTACAAAAAATATACAAAAAATAGAAAAATTCACCAAGTGCATGTATGTGTACCGAGTGTGTGCACCCATAGTCCCAGCTACTCAGGAGGCTGAAGAAGGAGGCTAGCTCAAGCCCTGGAGTTTGAGGTTGCTGTGAGTTATGATGTCACTGTTCTCTAACCTGGGCTGGGCAACAGATGAAAGCCCTGCCTCACTGAGTAAATGAATAAACAAATAAATGTGTTTGAATGGATGGAAGAATGAATAAGTGAATTTGCTTCCTTGATTTGCTTCATTGACCCCTGGTTGTACATATTGGGACCTGAGGAGCCTTCTTCTTCTTCTTCCTTCTTCCTTCTTCCTTCTTCCTTCTTCTTCTTCTTTTTTTTTCTTTTGTGTGGTACAAACTCTAAATGTGAGATCTGGCCTCATAATAAATCTGTAGGTATACAGTCACTTATTATTGACTATAAGTACAGTGTCATACAGCAGGTCTCTGAAACTTACTCATACTTACCTGGAACTGTATGCTTGTTGAGAAGTAACTCCTCATTGCTTTCAGAAATCATTTCTGTAGTTTGTTATTATTTCTTAAATCTCTGGAATTGGGTATTAAGGTTGAATTTGGAGGTCCAGTCGTGCTCCAGACGGCCCCTCCAAGGTTAGGCCTCATCAGCTCACTGCCCCGGCAGCTCACATGAGCAGGTTGGTGCCAGCCAACTCACATTCTTATTATACTCTTGTTTTCACCTTTAAACCTTGGGGGTAATTTTTATACCCAAACAGAGGTACCAATATAACAGATTTCCCTTCTCAACCTATATCTAACCTGACTTAGCCTTGAAAATGCAGTTCTGATACCAACAGGCTTGAAAAGTGATTTGGGGAGTAGCTTGTGTTTGCTGTTTTGTGTGTTTACCACATGCTAGATTAGTTAAGATAATGGTAGCTTCTTTAACAAATAGAACTAAGTCTCTCCAACATCATAGCATCTTTCATCATATGTTATATCTTTATTAAGCATTTATCTGAGGGAATGGAGCCTGGGTTCCAGGTCTGAAGGGGACCATGCCCAGGAAAGTAAGCGGAGGGCATGTAAGGACGAGACTCCCTCTGTGCTCCCCAGGGGAGACAAGTGGAGTGGTAGAATATCAGAGTTCAAGTGTGATACAAAGGTGGTAGAATGTCAGAGTTCAAGTGTGATACAAAGGCAGTAGAATGTCAGAGTTCAAGTGTGATACAAAGACAGTAGAATGTCAGAGTTCAAATGTGATACAAAGGGTGCAGTGCGGTAGAGGTTGACCAGGCATAGGGGAGGACAGTTTTAAAAATCAGAAATTAGGTGCAGGCCAGGCTGAAAAAGGAGCAGGAAGGAAGGTCAACGCAGTCATAACATTTTGACTTATCTGTGCGTAGCATGTTCCAGCTTAAAAAGTGGAGTACACTCACATGTGTTATCTTCTTCCAGGCCTCAAAAACAACAGCTGAGGTAGCTCAAGAAGTATTAGTACCCTCATTTCGAATATTCAGGAAATCTCAGGAGAGCCTGAGAGGCTGAGTGATTCACCCCCGTGAGTGGCGAGCCAGGGCACAGGTGTTGGCATCGTGCCTCCGTGAACAGAGCTGTTTCCCTAACTTCATGATCCTGGGGGAAGCTGGGGGAGGGGGGCTGAGGTGAGGGGGTGCAGAGGTGAGCAGAGTGTGCTTCCTTCCCTTACCCCATGTGCTGTGCCACATCCTCAGGATGCCAGCCATGTTCCCATGGAAATGACTTACCAATGGCAGCCTCTTCCAGAACGCAGCGGTGATGAGCTACAGCCCGATTGGGTGTCCTGCTTTTGTGAAACCTGTCCTGTGAAGGGGTCATAGTTTAAGAGACAAGCCTTTTTATTTTAACAATTCTCTAATCAGGCTTCCTTGTATTTTGCCACTGCCTCTGTTTCTGCCTCCACTCTCATCCACCAATTCCTGCCCTTCCCACCTGTGCAGCTGAGGTTGGCCAATGCCAAATCATGTTTTATTCTCAGCCTGGGAAAGAAATTATACAAGATAACGAGCCCTGCCAACAAAGGACCCATCCTACCAGTGCGGTTTGAGATGTCAAGTTTACACTTTGCACCATTCCCACCAGGATTATGTTTTGCCCTGAGAAATCACCCAGGGAAGAATTCTTGGGTAGACAAGGAATTACCTTTGCACAAGTCCAGTGCGCTGGCATTGACAAGAAAGCAGTCAAATGGTGCTTGAAATCTTGCAGAAAGATCAGTGGAAGACCATTGCTAAGCTGCACGCCGACAGCTCAGCTCTTTCTAGCATCCACAGCCACAGCCTGCTGTTTTCCCAGGTGGCTCTGAACGAGACAGGAGAATGCAGTGGGCCATTTGTCACTGCTCCAGGTGCAACATATGCATGCCAATTGGTGCGTGCATCCCCTGAGGCCCACTCCTGCCCACCCCAGGCCTGCACCAGGCCTCTGGGCTTGCCTGACAGAGATCAGGGCAGAACATGCTCCCTTTCCTCCTCCTCCACCACCTGAGTAGGTGATTAGATTAGATCCACTCTTCCAAGATTGGAACCTACTCAGCCGTCCCTGCCATGCTCGAAGGTGCTCACACTCACGTATTCCTCCCATCCCATTTTTAATTCAAGCCCAGGGTCCTGTAAGGCTGTTGGGATTCATCTGGTATGCCAGGCTTGGCGTCTTGCGGTTATACTGTCTGTGGCAAATAGCAGACATGCTGGTACGTTCTTATGGGAGGGCTGGACTGGAACGTCATTTCAGTTAGGCCTGCGCTGAATGAGGGCTGGGAGGACCTCGGATGCAGGATTCTGCAGAGACAGTGCAAGAGAAAGAACCAGGGATCGCTCATAGGAGAAGGCAAGGTAGAGATGCCGTCTGTTCCTTTATGCTGAACTCCCTGCCCAGGACCCACTGTGAATGGAAGACACTTACCAGGTGTCGAATAATATCCCTCTAACCTTTGAAAAAAAATGAAGTGAGATGAAGTATATCATGCGGAAATGAAATTATATTTATATAATTGCGTGTGGGGGAGTTTAAGGAAAACTCTGCCTCAAGAATATTTTTAAGGGCACTTTATTGTAGATATAGGTCATTCGTTTAGAACTACTTCCTCTCATGAAGACTTACTGTAGGTTGCTGGAGAGTGACTTGGGGACATCACGTGCCTGGGTAGCAGGCGGGTCACCTAGGGCAGCCTAACTGCACCCCCTCTTGCCCTTCTTCCAGTTCCATCAAGTGTAGGGAGGGCACATTTGGCCCTCTGAGCTGGAGTTATGCAAAACCCAAAAATAGCCTCTGAGTGCACCCAGACATAATGATTCCACGCAGCAAGAAGGTCACCGCGTCTGCTCTTCCTGCCAACACACCCCTGGCTCTTAAGCTATGGCTGCCTTGTGGAGCAAGAGAGCTGTGCCAGGAAGCTACACTTTGTGACTGTGAGGCATTATGAGAATTTAAAATCGTGTCAATGGGGTGTTATAAGGGCAAGCCAGGGAGGGGAATTATACACAGTTTTAGAAGAGGATGGTCTTTTAACATCCTTTTGTTCTTTGGCCTTAGAGCTACATTAATTCTGTTATATTATATATATATACATATATATATATATATAATATATATATATATGTATATGGCTCCAGCTACAAGTCAACTCCACCCTGCCAACTCCTTCAAAAATTAAAAAGATACCTACCCCAAAAATTTACTGTGGTTATCTGTGTGCCGGGATTGTGAGCGAGTTTTACTGTTTTCTGTGTGCTTTTCTGTACATTTTATAACACACTATATACGTCTTGCTGTTGCAATATTATTTTAAAAAGCAGCAGATGCTGTTTAAAAAGCAAAGACTAATTGTATTCCTTGGATGTTCAGTGTGTGGTCATGAAAATGGCATGGAAGGAACAGCCCCGCATAGACTTCAGGCCTCAGATGGGTCCTGGTGTCCACATCCCTGTCCCCACTGGGGATGTAACGGCTGCTGGGCGAGGGAGGGCAGACACCGACCCAGAGAGACTCAAGCCAAGCCAGGAGGGCAGGAAGAGGCCGCTGCTGGCGCGAGGCCAGCCAGACACCCCAGCAGTAAGGAGGCGATGCAGTCACATCCAGTTGTCTCGGACAGTTGAGCCCACTTGACAAGTGCTTGTCGGGGGGGACACTGTCAGCTCAAGTTCATCTGGAAACACTGTGTCCTCTCCCCGAGAATGTCCAGTGGGTGCACATGATTCTGGAAGTTGAGAAGATTCTGCTTTCCAGACCTAGAGGGATTCAAGAAAAATGTAATAAGTAGGGACAAATATCTGAGAGTAAACAACCCTCTGAGGAATTCCAGAAACCTTGGAGTTGGGGGTTGGGGGAGGACAAGGTTTTCATTTATTTCGGCTGGAGGCCTTGACCACCCGGGCTGGTTATTGATGAGCTGGGCTCAGGAGCTCAAGGTGAACAGGCTGGCAGAAATGGAGCGTGTGGGCCGTGGAACTGTGCATGTCACCTTTGAACAGAATTCCTCCTGCAGGTGCCTGGAAAAGCCTCTTTCTCATGCATCACATGCTGACCTATTATCGATACACTCAAACCTCACTCTGGTAGGTTTTAGTGTTTTAAAACTTAGGTCTCGACCCAAGCCTACACCATACAGATTGGGTTTATAATAATTCCTTGAGGTTTACGTGGCAGACCGCGTGTCTGGGAAGTGAGGCCTTTGCTAATAATGGAATGTTTGTCACTGGTGATAGAGAACTCATTCATCACTTTCTTATGTTCTCCTGCGTGTTTCTCTATGATGATGCGTGCGTGTGCCTTTAGGTTGTACACAAACAAAAATATCAATGCTAATGTGTTTGTTTTAGTGCCCACTGGTAAAACAAAAAACAAGCTTATCACATTTATCGTTTCAAGAACAATATTGTTCAAGCAAAGCTAAAATAGGCTGTGTTTAAGGGCAGTTAATTTTCAAGACATACTAAGTAGAAAATTATATTATGGGGCCCAGATACAGCAAAAGTGAGAAAGCGGGTACAGTACTTGAATGATTCATATTTAGCAAACCTTGTCCTAGAACATGCTACTTGGACAAGTTCATTTTATTCCCTTTCTTGCCCTTTCTCCTTTTTTCAGTCTTAGTATCTCAGAATGAAGCTGCATGGAAAGTAAATTGCTTGCCAGAAAAAATAGCTATGAACAGTTTTAATAATGATTCTAGTAACTTGTAGAGAGTGTCAACAAAGACGTATTGCTTCTTTGGCACAGAGCAGGGGAATTGCTTATCTTCTGTTTGGATCTGAGCCTCAAAGCCATCATTCCTTTCCCTCTCGGAAGGCAGGGCTCCTAAGTGTTTATACACACTGACATGCTGGCTGTCTTGCTCATAACCACATCCACTGTTTCTTGCGGACTCCACACGTGTGTGTGCACGCGCGTGCACTTATACTCAATGGTAACAAGATAATGCACCGTGTCAAGGCCACCCCTGTTATTTATATTAAATAATGACACGATGATGTTGATGGGCCATAACTCTCCGTTTCTATTAACTACCCTGCCCAAGTAAACTGTTTTCTGATCTCTCTTAGATGGAAATCCTGTATGAATGTGGAAGCCATTAGCAGAGTAATTGCTGTCTGTTACCATGACAACCAGCCGCTGCAGTCACCTGCCCGAAGTCCTGCCAGACTGCACCAGCTCGGCTGCGCCCGCGGTGAAGACAGTGGAGGACTGTGGCAGTCTAGTGAACGGACAGCCGCAGTATGTCATGCAAGTTTCGGCCAAGGACGGGCAGCTGCTGTCAACAGTAGTGCGGACTCTTGCCACCCAGAGGTAGTACCACAATTAAAATAAATGAATCTGAAATTGATCCAGGAGAACTCTCTGTCAGATGGAAACCGCTAAAGGGAATGTAATTAATGCTCAGGTCTTTGTGTCAGGTGATAGGAGATAGTGGGGAAAGGAAAAAAAAAAGACTACGGGAGTTCTGTCCTCCTGTTTCTATAGCAATAGAATTTTAAGGTATAAAGCTAAAATTCACCTTCTTGGGTTTTCCCCTTAAAGTCCCACTTGCAGAGAGCCAGGAGGGGAAGGAGATGGGCAGTTGTTTGCTTTCCATTTTTATTTTGACATTGCTATGGTAATGACGCTCTTGTTGTCTCCATGAACTAACAAAGGCAGCCCTGTTAGAACAGAATGAAGAAGGCACCTGATTCCAGGTGACTGAACCAAAGTGGGCAGAACTTCTAAGTGACATTCCTGGTGTGCACGCTGGTTCGCATCGCTGTAGAAGCACAGTCTTGGGGCTCTCTTCTGTCTCTCCCTCCATGGCCCCCCCTTTCCTGAGCCTGACACACACCTGCTCTGTGAAGTGCTGTTGCTGAACCCTCCCGTGCCTGCCTAGGAGGTGACTCAGAGCAAGAGCGAAGGCTGCATGGCTCCGAGGCCAGCACTCTGCCTCCTTGCGTGGTGCTGCTGCCCGAAAGCAGACTGGGGCTCTGAGCTGCCAGGCTGGCCGTGCTTCTTGGCTCCTTCAGCTTTGTTTCAGAATGGGTGGGTGGGACCTCTGACCTATGAATGTCAACTCTAGAGGTGCCCCCTGGGATCAGGTTGCCTGGGCCGGAGTGGTGCCTTCCACCCCTCTGGTGCAGACACAGGCCCACAGATCCACGTGCCTGTAGCAGGACTCCTGCCAGCACCACTGCCTGGACACGGCGGCCTCAGACGTGGCATCACCATGCACATTGCAAACATCCCTCATATGCTTTCTACTTAAAATCTGGGCAGCTATTATCGCAAAGGAGGAAAATAGAGGAAAAGACTTTGACATAATTTTTCATCTCATGGAGAACGTCTAACAATTTGTTAGGACTAAGAACACGAGGACGTGCTGAGCACCCTTGGTCCTCTGTGAACTGAGACGGGGACTGGACGTGCACTGGTCACCCTTGCAGCCATCAGCTGCTATCAAAAAGCCCATCAGATCAGGGAGAGCGGGCAGCGGCTGATGTGACTGAGACCTGTGAGCAGGGGTGTGTGCGGGTGTGTCTGTGTGTCTGTCTGTCAGTCAGTCAGGCATTCATACCTGCTCTCCCTCATGCAGTAAAGTAAACCAGAAAGTTTCAGAGTTTCACACACCCCTTATGAAGGAGGGAGGCCAGGAAGCATGAGAGAAAAAGGTCATCTCTATCAACTTTCTTTTCCCACCCCTGAGCACAAGTGGGCCTTGTGGGCAAGTGAGAAGGGGATCCTTTATTCTTCTGGTCCCCTTTTAACTCTCGTTCATTCCCGGGATCATTGAATGAAAGGCTTCTGGGAAACAGCAGGGCTTCCATGGTAATTTCCACTTGAACCAAAGATGGTGTTCAGGGGAGTAATGGAGTGTGGGCCTGGGTCACTGTTATTTTGGAGGGCATGAGGAGAGGCAGGAGAGGGCAGGTGAAAAGCTGATCCTAGAGCTGTCACAGAGGGTGATGACATATTCTAAAATCTAATACTCAGCAAAGAACAGCAAGGCAACATCAGATGACAGTGATCAGGGCGGGATGGTGCCCAGACAGGACAGAGCACCCACGGAGAACTGAGGCCGTCTCAACAGGGGCTTTCCATTGGCCGCTGACTTATGTGACCTGGGCCTAGTTATGTGACTTTGGTTGGCCTGAGTTTTTCCACATGTGACATCAGCTAGTGTTAACTAGCATTGGCATATGCTGGTCCTTATGCTGAGCTTCTGGGCAGGGCTGTTTTCTCATCCTCATGGTCACCATATGAGGAAGGCAGGCACCATCACCATTCTTTGTGCCCGTTTTAGAGATGGGGAGGCTTTGGTGCAGGGAAAAGAAGTTACTTGCCCAGAGTTAGCTGGGTGGAAAGCAGCAGAGCTGGGGTTCCAGCCCAACCAGCTGGGTCTCGGAGCCTGCACAGCACTGCCCTCGTGAAATGTGCGGGGGCTGTCCTTCCAGACTAAAGGCAGCGCTCTCGACAGAGGCCACTGCGGTAGGACGATCTGATGACTGGCTTTCAGTTTAGCATCTCTGGCATTCCTGTGAAAGCTCGGAGGATGACCCACCACGCGGCTTTGTGTCCTGGCTCAGACCACAGGTCTGCGTGGCGGCACGGCTGTTAGTTAACTTCCTCCCATTCCCCCCCACCCTATTGAAAGGAGAAATGGAAGGAACCTCTGGGCATATGAAAGTGTCCTGGCCTGGTCCAGAAGGTGCAATTTGGCATTTCAAAATGATTTCCGTTCTTAGTAGTGAGGGATGGTTTTAGTTTTTTGATTAGTTGTTGGACTAAACTACATTTACATTCAAGGCAAAAATAACATATTACTTTTACTCACTTCTTATCCTGGGCCACACTTGGTTACTTTGATACTGGCCCCTCCTATTTCTTTGTTTGGTAAAAAGTAGGTAGCTTAAAGCTCTGGTGTGGAACACCTCCCCTACTGCCAAGGTCAAGTGCAGATCTAAGGGGTCTTAAAGCAGCTACCACTGGGGAAGGCCCAAAGGACAAGAGCCAGCGGGCCGTCCACCTGGCGGTGGTCTCCAGCCGGTGACCAGCAGCTGCCCCTCCTTCTCTTGCAGCCCCTTCAATGACCGGCCGATGTGCAGAATCTGCCATGAGGGCAGCAGCCAGGAGGACTTGCTCTCTCCATGTGAATGTACGGGGACCTTGGGGACAATTCATCGGAGCTGCCTGGAGCACTGGCTGTCGTCCTCAAACACCAGCTACTGTGAACTCTGCCACTTCAGGTTTGCAGTCGAGCGCAAACCCAGGCCGTTAGTGGAGGTCAGTAAGTGGGGCACGTCCTGAAAACTTAGCTCTAATGAGCAAATGATGTCTGCTTTTATGCCTGGATCACAACCGCTGTACAGCTTCACTGAAGCACGGTAATAGCTCTCGCGTGCGTGCGTGTGTGTGTGTGTGTGTGAGAGAGAGAGAGACAGAGAGAGACAGAGAGATGTGGACCCACAGACACAGACGATACCTCTCTCAGGATCTAGCAGTAAGGTGGCTTCCACGATGGTGGAGACGAGAAGAAGAAATCAGTGTAAGGAAAGGGAGCAGTTTAGAGACTTGATCTCCATTTTTCAATCCCTGTGTGGTAGAACAAGTAGATCAAACACTTTTCTCTTTGCACACCATCTGCCCCTCTTGATGCAACAGATCAACGGGCATTTGGGTTGCACGTCCCCTGAGAGACCTTCACGAGAAAATACAGCCACGTGGTATATAACGCAGACCCAGACTTCTGCGCCCTGTGACCTTGTGAAAGTTACTTAACCTCTTGGAATTACTGCAAGGATTAAAGGAGTTAATATTGATAAAACATTTAGAATACAGAGCGCAAAGGCAAGGGTTCGGATAAAAATATCTTCCCTGGGAAATTATACACAAACTTTTTCCAGCTAATATTGGAATCTCTTTTCTTTCTTTCTTTTTTTTTTTTTTTTTCATTTCAGATTAACACCAGAGTACACACACAACTAGGTTACAATGTTGCACTTGTTAGGTAGAGTCCCTCTTGCAGCTGGGTCCCACAGGAATCTGTGTTCTGAGGAGGGGGTATGTTACCCAGACATTAAAATGGAGAGACTTCTTCATTCATGTTTTAGAAGACAGGTGATTTTTCATTGCACCCAGACCAGGGTCTGGTCTGATATTAACCAACGGAAATGGAAAAACAATCATTAGACTCTTTCTGCTCTCTTTCCTACCTCCAAATTCTACTAGTCCATTAAAAATTAAGTGCTAAGAACAATAAATATTCTAATATATTATGAGCCAAAGCTAGCTGAAAGGGGCCAAGACATTGTGTCTAGAATTCAGACCTTATTTTAGCAGCTAACCAGTGAAACTCTAGATTTAAAACTAGTGCTAGAAATCTAGAATCCCTTCTTAGACTGTTCAGTAAGTGTGTTAGCATCTAAGCATCCATGCTCTGGAGAGTTCTGTGTGTGTCTTCTCTTGGTTTTCACCTTCAAAAGTTAATTAGGAACTGTAACTGGGCCTGTTTGAGCTCTGACTTACTTGCCAAATGGCACGAAATTTATTTGACTTGCCCCAGTAGACACTGTGCTTTTCTTAAGACTGGATCAAGTGACCTCCTAATGTAACCATCACGCCGCCTGACATCAACTTGCAGAAATTCACGTTTAGAGGGGTCTCATGGGGAATTTGGCTCTGTGCCAGATTCCCTGGGACTGACCATTTCAGAACTGTCCTGAGGAAGGGGAAATATAACTAAATAATAAACAAAGGAGACCAAGAGTTCTCAAACCCAAAGATGAAAGTAAAAAGGGACCTGTTTCTCCTTTCCAGAAACTCTTTGGAACCTCCCCAATTTGATACTAAAGCCTCGCCGGGGAAGTTGGCTTCTGAGTGAGGAAACCCTGCTTTTAAATGGGCTCTATTCAGTGATCTTTATAACTGGCATCACCTCATTAAAGAAGTCCTTTACTTTTGCTCAGTAAAAACTGCAGTGTATGTGCACGTAATTTACAACAAAGGGGGAAGTGTGAGTGCGTGTGTCTGTGTGTGCTCACGCGCATGTGCCCTGATGTCGCGCAGGTGGAGTGCACGTGTGGACTCACCCAGGAGCTCGTTCAGTCTCGGACAGAGTCACATGTAGCCACACACAGAGGGGTCCTCAGACTCGCCAGTGCTGGGGCACAGACTGACTCCAGGATCTTAGAGAACTGTCATTAAACAAGGAAACAAGGCAAATGACCTTGAGAATGTGTGAGGTGCCTTAGAAGATTTAGGGCCTCCCCTACTAAAACGTCGCCCAAACGGTTACCAGTGGTGAAATTTTCATTGCACAAATGGAATGTGACAATTTTTAGAGCTAATGATGATTGAACAAGTTGAAAGTGAAAGGTAAACCTTCCCAAGCTGGGGAATTCTGGCCGTTTGATCTTCCCATGGTGAATGAACTTGCCGAGTCTGACCACAATAAAAAGAAGTTGTCTTTGGTTTCTCAGCTGGAGGACAAATGAGGACCAGGTGCGGGCGGAGTTTTACACGGACGGCGGTAGTAATTGACTTTTCCACCTCAAAATAAACATGCATCTTTTTCTAGTAGATCAGCAAAACCTGGCTGGGTGGGTTAAAGATTAGGAATGTTATTACTTTATTTCTCGTTTTTACTCTTTTAATTGCTTTAATTGTTACTTTGTTTACCGTTCGGATCTACCTTCTCATTAAAGCAAGACAATTCTACAACATTTAATTTCAAAACCAATGTGATGATAACCACGCTGTTACTGGATGAAGCAATCTAAAAGTCATTTATAAATTTTATTTGTCAGCAAGACTCTAACGTTGGTTTGGAATTACTCCTCAGACTTCCACTTTTCAGTAAACCCTCTCGGTGCTTCCTCCACCGAGACTCTTCAGCCCCCTTCCTGCCACCGCTCCCTGGACACTCATCCTTCACTTCCCCTCCTCTCTGCAACCAGCACTCGGATGTCATTTTTAACTGATCAGGAACCCAGTGCTGGGATCCATACACAGGCTGCGATGTGACGTCTTGTCTCTCCCCAGAAAGGGTGAGTTTCTACTCATAATGGCCAAATCAATGGGCTAATTTTTATGAGAACCTGCAAACTGGGCATCCCCTCCCCATTTTGCCACTGACCATCTGTGTGACCGACCATCTGTGCGGCTTGGCTCAGTTTCTCTGAGCGTCACTGTGGAAGAGGGTGATGAGGAGCGCTCCATGACATCGTCTAATCGCTGTCAGGCTAAAAACACACATCCTACACCTGCCATGGGTACATCGTATGATGTGTGATTAGACCTCAGTAAGTTGACTGTGGGTGTCTGTCTGTCTGTCTACTTACCTGTCCGCCTACCTTGCCTGGCTACCTACCTGGTATCTAAATCTTTCCGTCTCTTTTACCCTATTTTTTTAAAATAATTTTATTAAATCATAATTGTGTACATTGGTGCAATCATAGGGCAGAATGTGCTTCATATACAATCAGAAATATTTTGATCATACTGTTACAGATAACCTTCATGGCATTTTCTTGATCACTATATAAAGACATTGATACTCTACATTTAATAAGTTTCACCAGTACCCTGCTAAGATGCACCGTAGGTGTGTTCCCACTAACTCCCCTCCCTCCACCCATCCTCCCCCCTCCCCTCCCTTCCCTTTCCCTTTTCCCTGTATTCTTATGCTATGATTGGGTTTTAGCCTTCATCTGAAAGCTATAAATTAGCTTCATATTAGGGCTGAGTACATTGGATACTTTTTCTTCCATTCTTGAGATACTTTACTAAGAAGAATATGTTCCAGCTCCATCTATGTAAACACAAAAGAGGTAAAGTCTCCATCTTTCTTTAAGGCTACATAGTATTCCATGGTCCTAACTATTTTATTTTTTTTTTGATGCAAAGTAAGCCAGTATGATAAGAGCTAGTTTCAACCCCAGAGAGCTACATTGAGATCATTCGGCTGTTTAGACGGGGACGAGCTTCCACTATCATCCAGCTACTAGAGAAAGCAGAAGGCCTACGTCCAATCCTGCCAAGCTCGAAAGGAAAGCACTCGAATGTACACAGCGAGAAAGGAGAGCGGGCGTGACACGTGCATTTCTCACCTCCACAGTTAGCGCTTCTCTCATGAAGGCGGTGTATGGAAATTGCACCTAGCAGCAATCTGTAAGATGAATTATCGCCAAGAATAATGATGCGGTAGAACATAGTGAGTAGACACAGGAATTCACCAACTGACTATAGTCTCCTCCTGGCTCAGTTTTAATTTTCCTCATTTCTCTCTGTGAGTTGAACTCTGATACCATTCTTTATGATGAAGGGTAAAATACAGCAAAGCCAGTAAAAAAATACCATGACTTGTTTCCCCCAAATGTGCCTTCACTCCAGCCTGTTGCCATCAGTGCGTTTCTGATTGGCCAGTTTGCCAAGAAAGCCCCCCTTCTCACTACACGTAGGTAGCGAGCTTGCAGCATCGGTTTCTAGTGGTGGAGTATTGGCCACTGGGCTTTCCTAGGACGTGTATCTGTAGCATCCACCCTTGCCTGCAAAACTCATCAAGTTACAGATCAGCTCAGCAATGCTGTGATTAAAATGAAACAGCCAGGAAACAGTGGCAGTCTGGAGGAAAGGTTTTCTGGGGTCTGATCTTCCCCTGATCTGGGAGATGTAGTGATTTTTCACAGAGGGAGTGATTAGGATTCCGTGTTCCTATTTCCTTTACACAGAAGCAGCTGATTGATAAGAATTGTCTGAACAATTTAAAAGCTGTCCCCTGTGAGTCAGGGGTTTGGCCAAATTGAAACTGAGAGTGTTTTCACACATATCAGTTACCCAGAATAATGGAATCTAATGCTGAGAGATGATGATTACGGATTTTTTCAAACTCTCTTATTCATGAATCTATTTTTCTAAGTCACGGGAGCACGGGGGTTCTAAAGCGTGCCCTAGGTCTAGAACAATCTCCATCCGCACGGCAGGGAGCAGAGCTGAGCTGCCGTGGAGAAACCACTCTGGACCTTGCTGTTCAGTTGATTCAAGACGTAGGTGTGGGCATTTGCTGAACTCTTGTTGTAGTGGGTTTTGTTTGGATTTTTAACATTCACAGAAGTAAAAACATGAGCATTTTGCTTGTGCATTCACTGTCGTCAGCAACCCCTGTAACATTGGGATAATGAGGAAGTTATATCATAGGACATAGAAGCTGAATCGGGAGGTTCTCGGCACGACGAGCACCACTCCATGCCTCCTAGGAAGGGGACAGCTCCTCCAGGAGGCCGGACCATCATCACAGCCTGCGTTAGGTCTGCTGTGCTGCATTGATCCTTTTTTTTTTAATTGAGGCATTTGGGGGACGTGGACTCTCCAGTTCCCCCAGGCTTTGCTTTCAGCTTACCCCCACCCAGCCCTCTTCAGCATCTTGCATTGCCTGCCTTGCATTTATAGTGGAGATTCTGGGATTGGGTGATTTCTCCCACCTTTAAAAGAGGGTGCTAATACTATGTGCATTTCTGTCTACCAACCTCTTTCTTTCGGGGTATGAGAGCCTGGGTTCTAGGATCCCCTTCCTATTGTCCCCACATTATAAGTGAGCTGAAGCAGCTGATTCACAAGAACAAGAAACAGGTTCCGCTGAGAGACAGTGAGAGATAGTGTCCCAGCGTGGACTGTGGTGCGGACACCAAGGCTTGTAATGCCTTGTGCTGAGTGTGCTTTGGTATTGACCAAGCACTTTCCTGACCTCTGCCAAGGTCAGTGAGTGGGCCTTCCATCAGCCACCACACCAGCACCTAGACTTGGGGTGCCCTCCTTTGTGCCAGCAGTGAAGATGGCGTGTCTGAGGGCCAGACCCCAGCGAGCTTTGACCCCGCCGTTGTCTAGTGTTGAATTTTCCTCTGGTTTTGGTGGCTGATTGGGAAGTCCCTTCTGTTACTTAAAGCTTAGTTACAAAGAAGCTGTTTGAAGGTATCTATTAAATTCACAGCTTGCTTCGTTAAAAATCACTTCATTAAAAAAGCAAGCCGACCAAAGCATTCCCACGGCCGCGCCAGATGGCAGTGAGCTGACGGCTCATGCCTGGGTGTGCAGCCCGTCCACCGCTGGCAAAGGGGTAATGTGGAGGGAAAAGCCAGTCCCGGCATAAAAAGGAATGACAACCCCAGACTCTGTATTTCGGTTGTACTGACTCTCGCAGTGAACTTGGGTCGGAAGACACAAGCGCATCCTTGTTCTCCAAAGGACCTTTGTCAGTCGGTCCTCTAGCAGCTCCCTTCGTCCCTGAAGACGTCCATGCACAGAGACGCAGGGACACAGAACACCAACAACTGTGTCGCACGCCTCTCATTTCATCTTATTCTGGGCTCTAAAAAATATAGAGGAGGACAAAGAACAATGTAACAGGTGCGAATCCACTGCCCACAAGTAACGTACCTCTTAGGGGCACGGAGAAAACAGCTGTGGTCTTTCCTATTTGATCCCTCAGTCGTCAGAAAGATGAGAGAAGATTCAGCCGGATTTTCTTTAAGTACATCTGGGCCAAGAGTAAGAGAAGTCAACAAAATGAGACAGATAATCTTGGAAGGTTCTGGATACTTACAGCTAAGTCCAAAGGCAAAAACAAATAGTAAGCAAATGTTGACTGCCAGGGGGTCCACTTCTTTGAAAGGCAGACAATTAAAAGTTATTACATGGGTGTTAGCGGGTTGGTGGAAGTGAAGATATCCAGAAATTACAAGTTATTACTTGGGTGTTAGGGCGATAATGGAAGTGAAGAAATTAGAAGTTATTATGTGGGTATTATGGTGATGGTGGAGGGGAAGGTGTCCAGAAATTAGAAATTATTACATGGGTGTGAGGGTGATGATGGGGGTGAAAATGTCCAGAAATTAGAAGTTATTATGTGGGTGTTAGGGTGATGGTAGAGGTGAAAATGTCCAGAAATTAGAAGTTATTACGTGAGCATTAGGGTGATGGGTGGAAGTGAAGATGTCCAGAAATTAGAAGTTATTACATGGGTGTGAGGGATATGGTGGAGGTGAAAATGTCCAGAAATTAGAAGTTATTACATGGGTGTGAGGGTGACGGTGGAGGTGAAAATGTCTAGAAATTAGAAGTCACTACATGGGTGTGAGGGTGATGGTGGAGGGGAAGGTGTCCAGACATTAGAAGTTACTACATGGGTGTGAGGGTGACGGTGGAGGGGAAGGTGTCCAGACATTAGAAGTTATCACATGGGTGTGAGGGTGATGGCGGAGGTGAAGGTGTTCAATAATGAGAAGTTATTACATGGGTGTGAGGGTGATGGCGGGGGTGAAGGTGTCCCTGGGCTGCTGGCAGGAGAGCTTTGTAAGGGGAATGAGAAAGGAAAAGTGAAATGTCACTGAAAGACTGCAGCTGGCAATCATCTTTCTCCTAAGTCCTGCCGAAATAACAAGGCATAATTAACTCAGGAATTGCCCCGTGCTATGTACAAAGCGCCTGGTTGAGCTGAAGGGAAACATAAATTGCAGAAGCCCGGTGCAGATTTCAGAAGCAGAGCTATAGAATATGCATAGCATTCCCTGCTGAGGGCTCTGCCAGCCCTCCACCAGCCTCTTCAGTTTTAAGTGTCAACAAATGACTTTTAACTCCAAAGAACGAATACACAGTTTTAAATGAATAATGCTGTGAAATATTGTGAGCAATACATGATTGTGGTTAAATGCTGCCTAATAGTCGATTGTAAATGAATGAGCAAAATGGAGACGTGTTCTCAGTCAGGCAAAGGGAGATAAGTGGTCGTTTACTCCCTGCGAGGCACCCTGCTGTGCCTCTTTGGGCTCACAACTTCATTTTCTACCACAGGCACGGATCCAGCCTCCAGTCTGTTGCTATGAATTAATTTATTTTGAGTCCATCTATGTTTGCCTTTAAGATACTCACATCTCCAAGGTTTTTTTTTCTTCTCAAATTTTATTTACGTTTCCTAGGCAAAAGAAAAATATTACATGCTATATGCACTTTATATAATCATCTTATTCCAATGTCTCAGGTCCCTATAACAAAGATATTAACCCATTTTGTAGAGAAAGGAAGCTGTGACTCTGAGGCATTAAGACACTCTTAATTGATCTTAAATATTTTCAGCCTCAGGACTAGTAAGTGGAGAAGGCGTAAGTATAATCCAGGTCTCTCTGGCTCCAAAGTCCACATTCTTTCCACCATACCTAGTCCATTCAGGTTCCTATAACTAAATAGCATAAACTGGTTTTTAGGTGGCCTAATAACAACAGAAATTTATTTCTCACCATTCCAGAGGCTGGCAAGTCCAGGCTGCCAGCACGGTCCAGTGCTCCTGAGGGCACTCACCCGGGTTGCAGACTGCCCATTTTTTGCTGTATCCTCATGTGGGGGAAGAGAAACCCAAGTTCTCTGGAGTCTTTTCTATAAGGACACTAATCTCAATCATAAGGGCACCATCCTCATGACCGAGTCACCTCTTAAGGTCCCACCTTCCAGTACTCTCATCCTGAAGGTTAGGATTTCAACATACAGATTTAGGAGACACAAGCATTCAGACCATCTCCCTGGCTGCTTCCTTTCTGGCTCAAAAGTACTTAATTCCTGTTGCAGTTTGGCCGGGGCAGGGTTTGAACCTCCCACCTTCGGGATATGGAGCCGGCGCCTACCCAGTGAGCCATAGGCGCCACCCTAAAAGTACTTCATTTCATGATTGATCCACATCCTGGCACACAGAGAGCCGAAGGCTTCCCTACCAAGACCGAGCCTTTCCAAGGAAGTAGATTCACTTCAGAAAGGAGAAGACAAAGAAAAGATTATGATTCAAGTCCAGGTTTCCTCTTGACATTAAACCCAGAGCTGTTAGCAGAGAGGGAAGGATGAACAGGTGGAGCACAGAGGAGTTTTAGGGCAGTAAAACTTCTCTGGGTGATACCTCATGGCAGATATGTGCCATTGTACATTTGTCTAAACCCGTGTTTTTCAGCCTTTTTAATCTCAGGGCACATTAGAATCTATAGTTAAACTTCCATGGCACACTTAAATTATGTTGATCAATTAAAGTTTTAAAAAGAATATACTTACTGTGCTTTAAACTCCTTTTGAAAATAATTTAATTATTGACCTTTAAAAACCGTTTGAGGCACACCTAAGGTCCTCTCTTGGCATACCAGCGTGCCACAGCCCACCCGTTGAAAATCACTGGTCTAAACCCATAGAAGATACAGCACTGAGAGTTGACTCTGAAGGAAGCTGTGAACTTGGGGTGATAATGACTTGTCAGTATAGATTCATCACACGTATACCCCTCCGATGTGGAGTGTTGATAGTAGGAGAGGCTGTTTGGGTTGGGGGAGACAGGAACATAGGGGAACCAAAAACTACTCTAAAAAACAAAATCTATTTAAAAAAAAAAAAAAATACCATCCGGAGCTGCACTCGATTCAATTCTGGGACAGTAGAGTGGCATTTCCTCCCTGCGTCTCTTTGTACGCTAGCCTAGCTGGGAAACAAAGCTTTTGGCCACAACACCCTCTCAGAAGCCAGAAAAATCATTCTTCATTTCCAAGGGGCTTTACTTAACCTTTCTTTTTGCTTCTCATCTGGTTATTCTTTCTCTGCATTTGAATTTTCATTTTACGGACTCATTATGTCACCAATTTCCTCTGAGATTTCTCCTAAGGGAAAGCTGTAATTAGAAAACCAGGTAAACTCAGAATTGTTAAGAGCTTTGTCCCTCCTTCCAGTGAATGGCTGTGAAGGTTAATCACTCATGATGTGGCCATACATGCTCGTGAGACAGATTTCTTTGAAGACCATCATCGAGGTAATTTGGGTTGGTAAACCTTGTTTTGCAACCCTTGGAGGAAAACACTGGTTTTTCTCTTGAATTATTTGTATCGTTGCCTCTATGCTTTGCTTCACGTTGACAGGTGCAGCAGATTTGGGGAAAAATAAGAAAAAACCCCTGTTGGGTCTTCATGGTCTGCCTTCCTCCTCCATTTCCCATTGAACGCGCCTTCATTCTTGGAGAGACAGAAACCCTGGGAGATTGTTTGGGATAAATCTGTTTCTTTGCAGTCCATTTTTACAGAGTTTGAGGGATAGATTTACACTGGGATGGATATGTAAGAAGAAAGTTCACCTGGTGCTTGTGAAACACGAAAGAGGAGGGACAAGCTGTTCGTTTGGAATATTACAAAACATGTTTAATTCTTAGAGTCACTGCTTATGAAAATGCATAAAGATCCGTTTGTGAAGATCAAGGCCAGTTTACAAGAAGAAAATGAAATATTTCCTACTCATTATTTTATCATTTCCTCACCTCCAGCGATGCCGTTAGAAACAGAAAGTTGGAATAAATAGGTTCGAAGTCTTTCAGGGCGCTGAGGGAAAATGGCTAATATAGCTTATATGAAAAGCTGGCAAGTCGAAGCAGCAGGAAAGTTGTAGAATAGAATTTATAGGCATTTCAGGGTTTATATTGGGGAAGAGTCAGTAAAAGCAGAACTTGAGAGATGAAAGGAAAATATTCACCATCCTACAAAATAATGCAACCCTTCCTAAGCATTCAGCCACTTCCAAAGGCTCGCTCTTTGCATTATGTTGCTCGTAGAGGACAGGAGAAAAGGCATCGTGAGAGATGGAAATAATAAATGGCTCTGGTATTTCTCTATACACAGGCTCATCTGCTTAAAATCGATGACTTTAATGTTGAGACCCAGAAGTTACTCATTTATCAAAGCATACACATTTTCAGCTGTTTGTAAGACATGCCTGATATGTATCTGAAAAATCACCCTATTAGATGAAGACGTGGTGCCGCACCAGGAAAGACCTACGTAAGAGACTTGTGCAAGAGGGAGGGTTTCTTCAGGGAAATCCACCGGATATTTCAGATTCTTTTTAACAAAGGGGTTTTCCAGCCTCAGATTTTTTTTTTGAACCGCTTTATTGAAATATAATTCACATACCATGTAACTCACAGTTTAAAGTGTGCAACTCAGTGGCAGTTAGCATTTTCACAGAGCTGCATAACCATCAGCACAATCAATTTTAGAACATTTCATCACCCCCCAACAGAAACCGTGTACACAGCTGTCACTGTGCAGTCTTTTCCTCTCTGCACCCCACCTTCTGCCCTCAGCGGCCACTCATCTATCTTCAATCTCTGTGCAATCGTGTAGGGTGGACATTTCCTACAAATGGAATCCTCACACCATAGAACCTCCATTGACCACCTCCCTACACTGACCACCTCCTGAAGTTGACCTTATTTTCATAGACTAAACGTGTACCACTTGCGTGTATCAGTACTGTAGGCCTAGTTCCTTACGGTGGCCACCTTGTCTGCTGGCCCGTTTCTTACAGTCCCTTGGGTGGTCAACTTACAGAGGTTCTGCTGTATTTTCAAAGTCCAATCTCAGATTCTATAGAAAGCATATTTTTACCTACCTTGCTATATTTATACCTTCTATTTCTGATTCCTTCTCAACTTCCACCACCACCACTACTACTAGCTGTCATTCCCCAGGGTCGTACCCTGTGCCCCTGTTCTAGGCACTTACTCGCTCTCTTATTTGTGGGTATAACCACCAGCTCCACTCTAGAAATGGGGAAAGTGGCACAGAGACGTCGATGGTTTCATCCCATCTTAAAGTTTGGCTTTCTCCCTGTCACAGTTCATATGATGAAACCCAGTTCATTTTCTGCTCTCTTATTCTATGGAAATCACTTGTACATTGATTTTTTTTAACGTTATCTGAATTTTTGCCATCTGTCCTCAGTAAAAGCCCTTTTCTTCCTTTCGGGCCCACTAATTCAATTCAGTTGCTTTCTTGATTCTTCTGACGTACATCATTCAAAACTATGCAGTTAAATTTTTTTAATCTCCCATTTTGTGCCCTAAGTTGATTTTTTAATTCTTTTGTATTTTGGAAGGAGGGAATTGTCAAGGTTTAAGGAAACAATGAGGATTCTCAGAAGACAATCAAATCCTACTGCCCATATTTTTTAATTTAGCAATCTTGAGAAAAGAGGCCTGGACCAAGACATGTCTTCAGACAGACGAGAGAAACCTTCCAGAGCAGCGTTCTCACCCCTTCCTGGGCCACAGACATGTTTGAGAATCTGATAAAAGCTTGACCTCTCTACCCTGAAATGTAAAGACTTCCAGTGTTGAAAGCAGTTTCAAAGCAGTTGCAGGTTTTCTGAAGCTTTCTACCCTAAGTCAAAGACGCCTGATCTGGAAAGATACTTACATAAACTACAAGGAAGCACAGAGGTTTTCCAAAAGTGTCTCCTGTACCCTAAAACTGTCTTCAATATGAAAAGAGAAGCTCTCAACTTCACTGTAAATCTCCTCTTTCATGAGAAGTCTACATGATAGTTCTCTGGATACGACAGTGATTACGATTTGCTAGTCTTAAAGGGAGAGCCAATGATTCAGGCATGTACCTATGTGGAGACTGGGCTAGTTATTAACTGGAATTCCCCTTGCGGTTGGCTTGGTACTGCCATGGAGACACTTGGGGGTCATGTGTCTCAGGATCACTCCAGGTAAAAGCGTATCTGTGTCTCCCAGTCGGAGCAGAGCTTTCCCACAAATAGCAGCTGTGTCTGTCCACCTGATCTCTTTTCCCTTCTGTAAATCCAGTCCCTGATGTCATGACTTGTATCATTTGAGCTATTGTCCCTTATCTCTTAAGATCTTCTCTGAAGACAACTCTGAAGAGTCTTGCAGCAAAATGGGCTACAAACACAGCATAACCAAGGAGGGCAACACCGTCAAGCAGAAAACATTGCCCTCCCATCATGCAGTGCTGCGGCGTCTGCATCTGGTCATCTGGTCTTCCAGGTGCCAGGCCCAGTGAAGGAGATCCTGGACAGAGACCGAGAGACTCTTTAACCTGGATGAGAGGAGGCTGACGAGGACCATGCCTAAAATCTTAAAAATCACGAGCAACTCAGACCACGTGACCACGACATGTGTAGCCTGTTCCAAATTACCAGAACAATGGAGGGCTGCCCTTTAATTTCAGAAATTAGAGGATAGAAAGTTTGGAACTAAAATAAAGAGGTACCAGCAGCAGTGTGGCTCTTGAACTTAAGCCACTATCACAAGTGGAGCCCTGAAAGAGTCCAGACCCTTTAGTGCTGGGAAGTGGCTAATGTCAGCAAGGTCAGCCTGGCCCTCCTAAATGTCAGAGGCCCTTTGTCGCAGCAAAAATTGGATTGTAGGGACCGTGACTCTAAAAGCTCCTCTATTCTCTTGGTCCATTCATGTAAAAGACATTTTCTCCTTTTTCGAAGTGTTCCCCTTCTTGCTTTGGGAGAAAGTCTGTTCTGGCCTGTGTTTTACACACGTGTTGTGTTTCATTGACATCTCTGCACCACACTGGGCGTGGATAGTTTTCTTACTCTCATGCTGAGGGACAGCGATTTTTAAGTGTGGTCCCATTTTGAACATCTGGTTTTGAATTTTACGTCTCCCTCTCTATTCTGTTAAATAGCTCCGGTTATGGAGATAGGAATTTATTCTTCTTACTCATGTTGTTCATCACGTTCTCAGCTTTTGTCCAGTGCTCCAGTTGGGGCTTTCACTTGGTGCACTGTCCTGGAACCTGTGACCCCAGGTTGCTGCACTTCTGCTGGGGCAATTCATTATTCAAACATCCAGAAACTAGGGCTCTGGCAGCTGGCAGAGTAAGCATCAGGCACCAGGAAGCTTGTGGCCTGTGGGGCCAGGGGTCAGTAATAGCCAAAATGAAGAAGGATCAGGGGAAGGGAGCTGCCATCCATGTTTATAAAAGACTATTCACGGAGCCGTATGACTTCATTATTTCCCAAAGCAAGTAATCTCTACTTTTGGCACTATACATTTTATCAATTCCTTCTAGAAATTTCTATGTCCTTGCTGTCTATTTTTTTCTTGGTGGTTAACTGTTTTTATGCTTCTGACTTTACATTTATCATGTATGCCACATAATTCTGCAGTATCTGCTCATATTTAAGACAGGCAATCTTGCTCTGCCCGAGGTCACTTCCATACAGTGATCTTCCAAAGTTGTTAAGAGAGGGAGATGATCCCCATTTTGCTTTCAGCTGAAGTTTCAAGTGAACATATAAAATTATTTTGCCATCTAATCCTGCTATGCTGCTAATCCCATTTTTGGAAAATTTTAAACCATTGGTGTGAGTGTGCATTGCATTTGTTTAAATTATGTCTGAGCCAAATTATAATGTCCTAGACGTGGAGTATTTGTGGAATATTATAGCCCATTAATTGGTCTGTTGGCCTAAGTCTTCCGGGGAGAATAACAAATCTCCAGGGTGTCCTTGAACGTGACTTCAGCATTAGCCAAATCACAACTGCTGCTGCCAGAGAAGCTGCTATGCATGTGCGTGTAGCCAACATTTACTGTATTCGCTGGGAAGAGTCCAGCTGAAGGGTCCTGTGTATGTGTGAACGTATTTTCAGTTGTATCAGCGGAATCCTACGCAAAGCAACCCTCTAATTTGGAAGGATTAATTTCTTCAGCTAACATTTATCAAGCACAAATTAGACATTTTAGGAAACGGCAATGTAGCTATGGACAGGACAGGAGAATCTCATGTCCTAATAGAGGGTACCTGCCAGGGAGGAAGGCACAGAATGAACAAGTGAACAAATGAACTAGATTATTTCTGATAGCAATAAGATTATAAAGGAATAAACAAGTCGTGGTAAAGAATGCCTGGGGTGAGGGTATGTGTGCATGGTGGTCTACAAAGGTCCATCTCTTGTGAAGTGACATTCAAGGGGCTATGAGGAGGAGCCAGCCCTGGTAGGAGAGTTCCAGGCAAAGGGAACAGCCACTTTGAGGGCTCTGAGGCAGGAATTTAGTTTGGCATTTCTGAAACAGGAAGAGGCACTGCAGGGGAGCATTGTGTAAGAGATCAAAGGAGCTGGATTTCGGGTGCTTTAGTTTTTCTCTTGTGGACCCTCTGTCAGTATCGTCCTTTCTCAGAATTGTATCATGTTGTTTGTGGACTTTTTGTTTTTGTTTTAGAGAGATATTGTCTTGCTCTGTTGCCCAGGCCGGAATGCAGTAGCACAATCACAGCTCACTGTGACCTTGAACTCCCTATGTTCAAGCAATCCTCCTGCCTCTGCTTCCTGAGTAGCTGGGACCACAGACAATTTGTTTATGTTTTATAGAGACAGGGCTTGCTACATTGCCAGCACTTGAACTCAAGGGATCTTCCTACCTTGGCCTTCCACAGTGCTAGAATTAAAGGCACAAGCCACTGCACCTGGCCCAGAATCATGTGTTCAATTAGATAAAATAAAATACATAGTGATACAAAGGGAGCCAATTATGCTCAAATACAGCTATCGAAATATTCACTAGACAAAACTGTAATATAAAATGTAGATACGTTTGTATTAACCTTTTTAGCATATCTAATAACCAACTTTGAAATAGTAATATTTCAAGATATCTCCAACAGTAGTCATGTAATAAAATATTGGTGACAAAGTCACAAACACTGCTAATGCCACTAAGATTTCATGCATGATTCGGTGGAACATTATATGTCAATTAGAGGGTGTGAAAATAATGATGTGATTTTTTTCCCATCTAAAATCATAGATCCTGTGAATGCTACCCATGGACCCCCGGGCGTAAACGCCGGGGCTAAACCAAGCAGGCTCTGTAGGCATGGTAAGGTGTTGGACCGAGCGTGATGAGGAGCCACCAGGAAACTTTAACCAAGAGAAGTGGCGTGATCTGGCTGCTTTATAGAAACTGGATTCTAGGATAACAGAAATGGAAAGACAAAAATGCAAGGAGGATCTGCACGGTAGATCTTTTACCTTTTACCCTTCAGTTAAAAGATGAGGAGGGCCTGGAAAAGAGTCATAGCTCTAGAGAGAGAGTGAGTGAATGTATTCAAGGTGTCTTCTGGAAGAACTGACAGGATTCGCTGGTAGACTGAGAACAGAGGGCGGCAAAATAACGAGAGGGAGAAATGAGGGTGGTTCTGAGGTTATTCACAGGAGCCACAGCTGGTGTGGACCACCCCAAGAAAGGCATCGGTCTGTGGGCATGTTGGGGTAATGCCCAGTGCCTCCAGTACCCCGTCATAAACCTTGTCAAAGGTGAGATGGTTGTTGCACAAATGGAGAAATACCAGGTTAGCAGCTGGGCACACAAGTCTGGCACTCAGAAGATGGGCCTGAAGGCTCACGTGTACACTCCTGAGGCGAGCCTGATGTTCTGAACAACAGTAGGAAGGTAAGAGGTCTGTAGTGTCGCTCTGATGACAAGAGGCTCCTTGACCTCCAAGCCACACCATCCTCTCTCCATTGAGGGAAACTGCCATCTTTTTCTCTGCTTGAGAGGGAAAAGAACTTGATAAAGGCCACTCATTTAGGATAACCAGAATGAGGGGCAACTAGCAGCAAGCCCCTGCCTCCAAGCCCATGTTTTGTGCCATTGAGGGTGCTGCTTCTCCAACTTTCTCCATTGCATTTGTGAGCAAAAATTCGGATCAAGATTTTCCGTAGTGTGGGCCGGGCATGGGGGCTCATGCCTGTATTCCTAGCACTCTGGGAGGCCAAGGCAAGGCAGGTGTATTACTTGAGCTCAGGAGTTCAAAACCAGCCTGAGCAGGGCCCATACTGTCTCTACTAAAAATGAAAAAAATTAGTTGGGTGTTACAGCCGGCAAGTATAGTCCCAGCTACTCAGGAGGCTGAGGCAGGAGGATCGCTTGACCCCAAGAGTTTGAGGTTCCTGTGAGCTATAATGACACCATGGCTCTCTACCCAGGGCCACAGACTGAGATTCTGTCTCAGAAAAGAAGGAAGGAAGAAAGCAAGGAAACTCTATAGTGCAAGAGCAAAGTGAAGGAAAGAACAGAACGAGGATTAGGCTGGAAGTGTCAAATCCTGGCTCCTCCACCATGTAACCTTGAACATCAGCAAGCCTTAATGTCCTATCCAAAATAGAATAAGGACAAAACCTGGTGTTATTAAATTAAGTAAAAATACTTGGCACCTAATAGGCACTTGGTACATATTTTTGGTTGAATTAAAATTGTAAATTTTTTTTGTGTGTGTGTGAGACAGTCTCACTATGTCACCCTCAGTAGAGTGCTGTGGCGTCATAGCTCACAGCAACCTCAAACTCTTGGGCTTAAGCGATTCTTTCCTCAGCCTCCCAAGTAGCTGGGACTACAGGCGCCTGCCATTGTGGTTTAGCTGGCCCTGGGTCGGATTCAAACCTGCCACCCTCGGTGTATGTGGGCTGGTGCCTTAACAGCTACAGGCGCTGAGCCAAAAATTGTAAAAGTTCTAAATCAACATTTGGTAGTATACTTTTCTCAACTATGTCAGGTTGGTTTTCGTCTAGAAAAAAAATATTATAATTGTGGCTAAAACAATACAAAGGATCTTGAATAATTTACTGGATTTCTCATTCTATGTCATGGCCTATGGAAAAACATAGATGGTCCCCCAGGTATTTGTATCTGAGGAAAGAAGCTTGGCTAGAATCTACAGGACTTCCATCTTATAGCAACAAAGCAATATGTAGATACTTCTCCCAGAAACCTAAAAAAGAGCAATATGTAAGAATGCCAGCTCTAGTCTCAAAGGCAATGAACTTGACTTAATGTTTAAAGACCACCAAAGTTTCTCCTTTCTGATCAATTTAACTAGTCTGACTAATAGTGTAAAATCTTTTCTGGCCAGGGCTGCTGGCATCTCAGATATTTATTCATTTGTTTTCATTAAGCATATACTGTATCCTAGCACTGTTCTTAGATCAAGACATACAAGAAAAAAACAAAAAAGGAGGCCCCGGCCATTGTGAGTTTTCACTGAAGTGAGTAGCAGTGAATGAGCATGTACACAGACAACTGATAGCATTGTTTCAGAGAGCATAGGATGTGCCATAGAAAATGTAGCCAGCTAATGCTCACAGGTGCAAGTGTGTTTTCAATGTGAAGGGGATCATTTGAATGGAGACCTAAATGCGAAGCCAGCCGGGGAAGAATACAGATGGGCAAAGCCTATTCCCCATAAAGGGACAGCCACGTGTAAAAGTTGAAGATGAGAGATAGTAGGAGACGTGGTCAGACTGCTAAGAAAAGATGAGGTCAGGCCTTGTCACCCCAGGTAAAGTTTGGACTTCATTCTTAATAAATAAAGAATTTTGAGCAGAGAAGCAGCGTGATGTCACTTGTATTTCTACACGTTCACTCTGACTGGTGTTTTGGGATAGGACTGTAGGGTGGCCAGAGTGGAACCAGGGAGGGCAGTGGTGGGGTAGGGACAGACTCCAAAGGGACGTTGAAGGTGGTGCCCGTGGGATCTGCAGAAGGGTTAGATGTGTGGGGAAAGACAGAAAGGAAACAGGATGTGAGCAACAAGGTGGGTGGTATGGTCATTTACTGATAAGAAGACGACTTGGGAAATAAAGGGTTATGAGGGACGTGCTATCCAGGGTTCAGTTCTGGACAAACAAAGTCTGAGTTGTCTATTAGTCACTAAGCAGAGATGTCGAGTGGGTTGTTGAGCGTGTGCTTCTAGAGCTTTGGGGAGAGGCCAGCGATGAGCAAACCTCCATGAAGTTCTTGTTTGCGATGCACGGCTGCAAGCCGGGTTTGATGGCGGATATCACAAGCGAGCATCTCTCCCGGCCCGCTGGAGACAGAATTTCCTTTGGTGCCACATCAGCTGTCCTGGAAACTTATGACAGGCTTTGGGGTTCAGGGATTTAAAACCCTGGTGGGAGTTTGGTGGGGTTTTTTTCCTCTGCTTTGTTCCAAGTTAACTGAAAAGCATGGCTTTCAGGTTTCACCTTCATGCAAGGCGCCTTTGATCAGGATACTGCCCTGTAACATCTCAGCTCCCCAGAAAGTGAGACAATTTAGTCTGGAATGTGTTGGGCACCCAGAACAAGACCCATCCCAAGAAGGCCAGTGCTTGGTTAATAAGCCTGCCGAGTAAACCTTGTGGACCATGCCTTCTCTTTCTTTTTCCTTTTGGCTCCCTAAATCTGTATGGTTTCCCTTCTATCAGTTTCTTTCATTCTCACGATGGTTTCTCATTAAGGAGATTCATGGGGAAGGTTGTAATTGATCAGAGCTATTAGCCACCAGAGTGTAATCTGGTTCCAGTACAAACCAACCTGCACAGCGTCCTGTCTACCTTGGGGGTTTAAGCTGATGAATTCAGAGCCTGGGAGGCCGAACCTGATGTCGTACAGCACCATACTCCCTGCCCCCCACACCAGTAAGGGATTTAACATATTGACACTGTCATTAGAGGCAAACCCGCAGTTCACTCACCTTGGAAGTAGCTGCTGGTGCCTGGCTCACCTCGGACGTACATTTACAGCCAGCGAGTGACAGGTGCCACTGCTGAGAGAATGCCACTTCCATTTCCCCGTCTCAGGCCCTACAGCGCTGATTACGGTGGGGTTTCTGGTTTGTTTACTTGCTGTACGTACTTCCAAGAACAGATCACCCTCATGGTTCAGAGAGGAGTTAGTGATTAGAATGTGACCTGCACAGAAGAACAGGCAGATCATCAGCACAACCTGTCTGCTCCGTGTTTCTGATGGAACCAGCGAACAAAGATGGGAAGAGTTCCTCCCCGGTGGGCCTACCCGATGGAAATGCCACACAAGTTAGTATTCTCCATCACTGACCTTGGCTTTCAAAATACAATTAACCACAAGTAGAAGCTGTGGACTAGGTCAAACTAAAGACTTCAAGAATGATACTTTCACTGCAAAAGTTGTTACAATTGACAGGATACATTAATTGGTATCTTGCACCCAGGGAACCATGATAAGTAAGTGTTTCTTCTCGTACTGATAAGAACAGTTAAAGTATGATCATCCTCTCCCCCCTCTCCAACCCCGTGTTGTACTAAGACGGTGGACAGGGCAGAGTGGTTAGGAGCAAAGCCAAGGCCAGTCTTGGACAAGTTACTTTCCTTCTTTGGGCCTCATTTTCCTATATCTGTAAAATGGCAGTGATGATAATGATACCTCTTTCAAAGATCATTGAGGAGGAGCAAATGAATTGTTACGTGTAGTGGATATTCAGTGCTTGGCGCACAGTACGGCTGAGGGTCTCATCCCCTTACATGATGAGCCTGCCAAGTGGCCAGCGCTGCACCAGACTCCAGTGGTATAAAGATCAGCTCTGCTGGGAAGACGGACACACACACTCGTCTGCCTTCTGCCTCTGCCTGCTCTTTATTAAATGCTTAGGAGATGAGGATACGACTGTGGAATAGGGATAATGCTCCGCATATAATAAATAGAACTGATAAGAAAGGCAGAAGACATTATTAGAGCCAGAAATGTAATAGAACAGGAATTGAGGAGATCCACCTTTTGTCTATTGTGAATTAAGCCAAAATGCATAATGTAGCTGAGATTAAACAGACTGAAATTAGACTTCATTGTGGTTTGGTAAAAGAATTAATATTGAACAGAACAGCAGCCTAAGAAAATTTTATAGAAATACCATGAGAATATCCTGGCTAGCAAAGCGAACATTCAGTTACCAGATGTCCCCAATAAAACAGCAGGACTTAGCCATGTCCCACCTAGCTGAAAGTCTACAAAAACACATGCCCACATACACACACAAATGCTCTTCAGTGCAAAAAGGAAATGTTAATTGGAAACTAAGGAACAGAAAAGGGAGCTGGTCGGAATCTCCCCTCTAGCACCCGCTTGCTGTGTGTGCTTAGTGAGTTACTACCTGCTCAGCAGCGTCTGCATCTATGACATGGGGATACTGTTAGCATCGACCACACGGGGTTGTTGGCAGGACTCAGTGAGATAATGCATAACAAACGCCAAGCTGCTAGCACCGAGCCTGCCCCGGCCACAGGAACAGGTCCTTTGCTGCTTCGGTTTGCTGTGCCCTCGCTGGACACCTGCCTCTCTGCTTGCCTTGCCATGTCTCTCTCTCTCTCTCTCTGTGTTTCTCTTTCTGTATGTTTGGTACACAAGTTTTAAATATATTTTTTAACACAAGTAATCCACATTCATTTTAGAGATATAAGACAATACCACAAAAATTTAAGCCACCCGCATTTCACCACCAAGACTAGCCATTGGGCTGCGTGTGGTAGCACACTCCTGTAATCCTAGCACACTGGGAGGCCAATGCCAGTGGATGGCTTGAGCTCAGGATGTGGAGACCAGCCTGGGCAAGAACAAGATTCCATCTCTAAAAATAGCCAGGCATTGTGGCGGATGCCTATCGTCCCAGCTGCTCTGGAGGCTGAGCCAAGAAGTTTGACAACCAGGGCATCTACTGAGGGTGACAAAGTGAGGCTCTGTCTCAAAAAAAAAGACTGAAAGACAAGCCACTGTTTTGCCCAGTATCCCTCTCGTCTTTGTCTATGTCTAGGTAAATGTGAATGTTTATATCTGTGGAAATAGATCATTACATATACAAAATCATACTACATGTTCTGTCCAGTAGAACTTTTTCCTTCTTAATAGTATATCACATCAATAAATATGCAATGTTCTTTTTCATTTGAAATTACTACATGATATTGCATTTTAAGTAAATTCCATGGTTTTGTTAGACAATACCATTTTGCTGGAAAGCTAAGCTATAATCCGATTATCTGTTGTAAACTCTGCTTGTGTAAATATCCCGTGTCAATGGATCTGGATACTCAGCAGCTCTGACCGTGGCCAAGGGGCCAAGGGCAGTTTTTTTTGTCAGCAACAGATGATTGCCACAGGTCCTGCTCTCAGTCTCGAATCTGTGTAGGGAGTAAGTGACAACGGGCTTTTAAAGAAGACACACATTTCAACATAATAGTAGCTGTGGAAAGAACTCCATATTTAAGTATGACCAGCAGCAGAAAACACAAAGAGTAAGCTGAGCCCCCCCCCCAAAAAAAAAAGTGTTAATAAGGTACAGAATGCATGTGATTGGGACATATACAATTGCCTAGAAAAATTTCAGGCTATAGAAGATCCAAGAACTGCCGGAAAACTGGGAGTAAGCAATTGTAGTCCCTGGTTTGTCTTCACCCATTAATTTGCACAGGACAGAGATAAACAGTGATTCATAATTACATCTTTCCATATCTGAATCATTTCTTTGGGTAATGCCAAGAGCCACACAGATAAATAAAGCACTAAATTAGTTTTAATAAAATGCATCCAGAATTCCCAAGCAAAAGCAAGGCAGGGAAGTCTTCGCCCTTGAGGTCAGCCTGTCATTGCACATCTCTGGCAGATGTATGGAGGGCCTGCTGTGTTCCAGAAGGGAACTTCTTGTCTGCTCCCAGAGAAAGTCCAAACCATTATATAGGGAGGATTGAGTTGCTACAATTTGGGAACCATTGTTTAAAAATCTGGACGTTAGGCAGCGCCTATGGCTCAGTGGGAAGGGCACCAGCCCCATATACCAAGGGTGGCAAGTTCAAGCCCAACCCCAGCCAAACTGCAACAAAAAAATAGCCAGGCCTTGTGGCGGGCACCTGTAGTCCCAGCTACTTAGGAGGCTGAGGCAAGAGAATCACCTAAGCCCAGGAGTTGGAAGTTGCTATGAGCTGTGATGCCAGAGCACTCTGAGGGTGATAAAGTGAGACTCTGTCTCTAAAAAAAAAAGAATCTGGATGTTTTGAAAGTCTTGCAATTTTAATTTTCTTTTCTTTTCTTTTCTTTCTTTTTTTTTTTTTTTTTTTTTTGAGACAGAGCCTCAAGCTGTCACCCTGGTAGAGTGCTGGGGCATCACAGCTCACAGCAACCTCCTACTCCTAGGCTTAAGTGATGCTCCTGCCTCCGCCTCCCAAGTAGCTGGGACTGCAGGCGCCCACCACAACGCTCGGCTATTTTTTGGTTGTAGTTGTCGTTGTTTGGTGGGCCCAGGCTGGTATTCGAACTCACCAGCTCTGGTGTATGCAGCTGATGCCTTAGCTGCAATCAGCCACAGGCGCTGAGCCTGCATTTTTAATTTTCAAATGTTGTATGGGTAACACATCTGAATGAGAGCACATGATACTCCTCTTCTCAGTCCAGCCTCTGCACCACCTGGAACCATCATTTCACCTCTCAGAGACTTTCCAGTTGGGGCAGTGATGCCCTCTGTATACCCTTCACTCCACAGTGATATTCCCAGGATTTAGGAAAGAACATGTTAATTAATACAAGCTGTTGGAGTTTGGGGACCCTTCTGAGGCGTCTGAGGTAGGTGGCAACACATGTGGCAGGGTTAATAACATCTGAACTTGATTATTTCAGTATTTATGTTAATTTAATAAGGCTCTACTGTATTCACAGACAAGGAAACGCCCTGTTGTCTGTGTTTTAATGTTCACTTATGTCCACCTTTGAGCTGAGACTGACTTCATTCAGCATCTCGGCCCATTTTAAGGTGGGTTTTCCCTGGAAGGTGCTGTGGCCAGGACTCAAGCCAGCACGTGAGGACGGCGCTTTCCTTCCTGCGTCTCCCGTTCACCCTCAGGGGTTTCCACGCCTTGCACTGCTCTTCCTCAGCTTGCCTGCCCTGCGCGCAGCTTTTCTTTTTTTTTTTTTTTGCAGTTTTTGGCCGGGGCTGGGTTTGAACCCGCCACCTCCAGCATATGGGGCCAGTGCCCTACTCACTGAGCCACAGGCACCGCCCGCGTGCAGCTTTTCTATTCCACCCTTCCATCCTGAACATGGTCCTCCCTCTCGGTCCAGTCAGCCACACCTGCTCTGTCTCTCCTCCCCTGGGATTTGTAGGAGTTGCTGCCTTGGCCCCCCGGGCTGTCTCTTGCACGGCCCACGGCGCTGCTGGGCAGGTGTCCGCAGACAGATAACGCTAGGCCCCTGTTTATGGATGGGGACGAGAGGAAAGACAGGGAGCCAGTGCCTTGCCCTATCCCAACCCCCTGATCTGTGTTTGACCCCGCTCCTTCTCCAGACTTGTTGGCCCATGTTGTTACTGAGCAGTAAAGGCAGTGGGAATGTCAGGTTATCTGGAGAAATGCTACCAGGCCTCGTTTCCTGTGTGAGCTGACACCGAGTGCACGCCTGCCTCACACTGTATCCACGGCAGAGTGGACCGAGGAGGACATTTCAGCAGGCGTTCTGTAGTGACCCACAGTGGACGATGACAGCCCTGTCTTCCTGCCTGCAGGAATTCTCATCTTTAGTCTTCAACAAGCATGAGATTTTCCCCATCCTTTGGGAACTCGCTCAGTCAAGATGGTAGCCCAGGGCCAGGCGCAGTGGCTAATGCCTGTAATCCTAGCACTCTGGAAGGCTGAAGTGGGTGGATCGTCTGAGCTTACGGGTTCAAGACCAGCCTGAGCAAGAGCGAGACCCCCCCTTCTCTAAAAACAGCTGGGCATTGTGGCAGGCAGGCACCTGTAGTTCCAGCTCCTCGGGAGACTGACGCAAGAGAATACCTTGAGCCCAAGAGCTTGAGGTTGCTGTGAACTGTGACACCACAGTACTCTACCAAGCAGGACAAAGCAAGACTGTCTCAAAAAAATAAAAAATATATATATATATATATAGTAGCACAAACAACATGGTCTAAGGAGTGTCAGGGTCCTAAAAGCCAAAAAAAAGAAGGATTAATTGAGTTCATGGAATCAGGTGAGTCCTAATCAGAGCCAAGGGTCCCCAAGACCACCCCAGGCTCATTGATTCACTAGAAAGACTCATGACCTCAGAGAAACTGTTACACTCATGATCATGGTTTATTACAGCAGAAGGATACAGATTAAAAGCAACAAAGAGAAAGGTACATGGGGCAAGGTCCGGGAAAGACCAGAGACAAACTTCCAGGTGCCCTTTCCCCGTGGAGTCAGACAAACAGGCTTAATTTTACCGCAGTGATTTGTGACGACACGTGCAGTACTGTCACCAGAGCCTTTGCATCCGGGATCTTTCTTGGCGTCAGTGTCTGCGTGACCGACCTCAGCCATGAAGACTGCAGCCCCCAGGGCCAACATAGACATTCATCATAAATCACATGGTCGGCAGAAACCATCTGATCAAACTGGTATTTTGGCCCAAGACCTTGGACAGACCAGCTGAATATTGCAAGGACTCAGAGCTCAATCTCAGGAGCCTGTGAAGAGCCAGCCCCGAAAACAGGCCTTTCTGGGGAAAGTGCGGGGTTTGAGCCACACAGCCTGCTGTGCCTTTCCCCGCATGCATCCCAGGGCCACAACGCTGGAAGCCTGTGGCCATGTGACGGAACTTCTTGCCACCCCTTCTCCTGCTGTCCCCCCATACCTTAGAATAGCAGCCACTGTACTATTTTCACAAAAAGCAGGTTATCTACGGCAAGGACTCTGTACATTATCAAGGTTACTGTGTTCTAATTATTTTTCCTTAGGGGGTGGGGCCTGGGTATGATGAGCCCGTAATGCTCCATGTACCTTGATGTTTTCTCAGAAGAAGTCAGAAGTGACTTGCCCTGTCCTCGGGAGGCAAAGACAACTCCAAGCCATGTGTGCCCCTCCACAGTGGCATCTAACCACCCCTCTTGTTTCTGTCTCCCTTCCCCTGGCAGTGGCTCAGGAACCCTGGCCCCCAGCATGAGAAGCGGACTCTGTTTGGAGACATGGTGTGCTTTTTGTTCATCACACCCCTGGCCACCATCTCGGGCTGGCTGTGCCTGCGGGGCGCCGTGGACCACCTGCACTTTAGTAGTCGGCTCGAAGCCGTCGGCCTGATTGCACTCACCGTCGCACTCTTCACTATTTACCTCTTTTGGACACTAGTAAGTATGGCCCGTGGCCCGGGGTTCAGGCCGGTCGGAACTGGCAGCCTCCCACCTGGTGGAAGCCTTTCTTATCTGTAGCCCCCCTCACCTGCCCGGCAGATGCAGGCTTCACATGCTGCAGGGGTGTGTGAGTTGGCTTATTACTCTGTGTGTGTGTGTGTTTGCTAGGAGAGGCGGATCAAATAAAGGAAAAGCCCAGACAAAGGCACACACCTTGGCCATTGCCCTCCGCCATGGTCCAGGGCCCGTCTGCTTCCTTCTCACTTTGAGGGGACTGTAGTATCCTATGAATGATGGGCTCAGCTGCTGCTGCTGCTGTCACCGACTGCCCAGATCATGAATTCTCCCTGCCGGTTTTTTCCTCTTACGTCCTGACACAGCCTAACGTCTTTGTTGGATGTGGGGCTGCACTCTGCCTGGTGATTATTCCATGTGTTGGAAATTGACTCTGCTGCCCACAAAAGCACTAATTTATCTAGCTGGGAAGCTGCCACCAAAGAAAGGACATTTCCCAATAAGTGTTCCCACTCTCTACGAGGAAGAATTTTTAAATATTTCTTTTTTTCATTCTTTTAACTTCTTGCAACACGCTGACTGCTCTGGGACCAGTTGCCAGCACCCACAAAGTGCGAGGTTTGATCTCTCTCGTATGTTTCACTCTGAAAGCTGCAGAGAAGGACGTCACGACCCTCTAAAATGTTTTCAGAAGCGGGGCCTCCTGCTTCCTGGCATTCCTCTGCTGTGCCTGCTCATTTCTAATCTGAGCACGTTCCATTGTTATTCAATATGTATTTCCTGTCTAAAGTGTACCATTCCCACATCCCGGAGCACAGTGTCAGCATGTGGAAGCTGCCCCTGCCCCCCAGACCCTGTCTGTTCCCTCTTACTCATCCTGTGGCTCTTCCAGCTCTGTGCCTCCCCTCCGATGAGAGCACTCAGGCAGAGGACACATTTCAGTCTCAGTAGCCTTGGTAAACAGGGAAGGTTCTGATGCCGAGAACTGATCTGCGTCTCGTGGTTAATTCAGACATTCTGTTCTAGGGCTAATGATCCCCCAAGTGAAACTATCATTGCCTCCTTTAAAAGTGCATGCTTCCAAAGTGTGTTTTGGTTCATTGGGAATCAAGCAGCGAAGCTGGTCCAGAAGCTTCTGTCATGATAGGAGAGGGGTTAGAAATGAGAAATCAGGTAGTCTAACTAGCACCGTCTAACTCTGTCAACCACACCACCTGGGGAAGGTCATGGCCTTTCTCTGGACTTTACTGTCCTCATGTGTGAAGGGGGGATAACACCCATCGCACCCAAACCCCCTGGTGTGATGAGATGGCGGTGAAAGCGTACATGGAAAAGTACTTGGGAAAATAATAAGTTTTTACCACGTTTAGAGGTTTTCCAGTCTATGATCTTTCTTAGAATTCCTATGTTGAAAGAAGAGTGGAGGTGAGCCTAAAAGCAGGCTTTCAGAAACAATGTAAGGCCTTCTTTTTTTTTTGCAGTTTTTGGCCAGGACCAGGTTTGAACCCCCCACCTCCAGTATATGGGGACGGTGCCCTATTCCTGAGCCACAGGCGCCACCCCCAATGTAAGGCCTTTTTGGAACCTGCTTTGTGATCTGTACATTTAGCAAGCAGGAAAGAAGGGGGTGGGGAGTGGAGAAGGGGTGAGAATGGAAGAAAAAAAAAACTAGCTAGAGAAAAATAGATTATAACCCTGTTCTCTCTCCCATGATAAAAGAAATGTTTAGGTGGGAGATGTACCTAGCCTAGGCTCTTTTAGGAGAATGATAATATACTTCATCCAGAAATATTTTCAGGAGGCAGTGCTGCACAGTAAAAAGTGCATGTGTTGGCTGGGCGAAGTGGCTAATGCCCATCATCCCAGCACTCTGGGAGGCCAGGGCATGAGGATCGCTTGAGCTCAGGAGTTCAAGACCAGCCTGAGTAAGAGCAAGACCCTATCTCTGCTAAAAATAGAAAAATTAGCCAGGCATTGTAGCAGGTGCCTGTAGTCCCAGCTACTTGGGAGACTGAGACAAGAGGATCAGTTGAGCCCAAGAGTTTGAGGTTGCTGTGAGCTATGACAGTATGGCACTCTATCCCAGGCACAGAGTGAGACCCTGTCTCAAAAAAAAAAAAAAAAAAAAAAAACAGTGTGCATGTTGATAATCCAAGGGCCCTGTGTTAAAACCCAAGATTTAACATCCTAATAGCTGTCTAGCATCAAATAGATACTAAACTTCTCTGCTTGTCCTTCCTCTTAAACAGAAAATGGAGGAAATAGTTGATAATCCCTAGGGCAGTTGGTCTGGGGAAGATTGAGTGGAGTGACCTCTGAGAACACACGGGCAAGCCCCTGGAGGCTGGCCCAGCCTCTTCCCATGGCTTCCCTGATACCCCAACTCCCCGCCTCCCCCAGCCCTCTGGAAAACGCAGAGTAGCAGGAAGGAGAGAAGGCATTTCTCCCCTCTGACGGGTGTGAAGATCGTGCAGCAATGGGTTACTGAATATAGAATAACTCCTTCCCAGATAAATGCTGTACCGAGCAGCCCTGGCAAGAGCCGTAATTCAGAGGCTGACAGCACTTGGAAACTGCCCTACGGCAGAAACCCATTGTAAACAAGCTGTCAAGTTTAAGGAGAATATGCTGTGAAAATGTCTTAGATAAACAAACACGGTGTCAGTCCAAGCCTGGCTCCTCAAAGGAGCAGTTCCTGGAAGGGCCTCACCAGCACGGTGACAAGGGACAAACACTCAACGCCACTCAGCTCAAAGCACCTTGGAGGTTCCCGCAGCTCCTGCGGCCATGCAGGCCCAGCCCTGACCTCAAGGCACACCTGGGACCCGGGAGGCCAGGGCCTCTGCCACCTACTCAGAGAGCTCAGGGGAAAGGTGTCCCAGAAACATCACTGCTCATGTCGTAAATGATTCAAGGTCCCTGGACAGACACAAAGAGAGCTAGATGAGAAGTGAGTCTGCATGAAGCATGAAGAAATTGTCTGTAATGAACTTGGCATCACCCCCAGGTTAGCGCCAGGACAATAGAGGCAGCTGGGCAGGAAGTCTCCCCACTCCTCATGCCACTGAGGCAGCCAGGCCCAGCACAGAGCCGACTGTCCGAATGACCCCAGTTCCTCGAAGGCCAACTAACTCCCAGGCCCACAGCAACAGAATGCTGTCCCAGTGCTGTCCTCAAACTTCAGTCTCCTGGGTTGGAAGACGTGAGTAATGGTAGCACAGATCACGTGTGTGACTCACCGAACACTGAGTACAGAACACACATCCTAGTGCTCTGGGCCTGTTATTTTACATGTGTTCGACATGGGAAAGAAGATGATACTTGTGTGATACTCCTTCTTAGATACATGAATGCTTGCAGCAAAAAGAGAGAGATGGAGAAGAGATTCGGCTATTTCCTTTAAACCTTTGGTCTCAGTGTTGTCATGAACCACAGGCTGCATCACCTGAGAGCTTGTTAAAATATCAGAATTTTAGGCCTCACCCAGACATAAAGAATTAGAGAGTGCACACACCGCCCCCAGACAGCCTGACAGAATCTGGGGGTCCACACACAGCCCCCAGACAGCCTGACAGTGCTTAGTGACCATTCTCCATAGCCAGCTCTTTCCTTCTCCTCTTGTTTTCCACAGCACAGTCAGAGATAACTGAGCAGGGCTCAGTGTGAAATAGTCTCTTGCCAAATCCTAGCCCCTTCAATATGTGTAAGTTGGCTGGGCACGGGGGCTCACATCTGTAATCCTAGCACTCTGGGAGCCCAAGGCTAGTGGACTGCTTGAGCTCAAGAGTTTGAGACCAGCCAGAGCAAAAGCAAGACCTGGTCTCTACTAAAAATACAAAAACTAGCCAAGCGTTGTGACAGGTACCTATATTCCCAGCTACGCAGGAGGCTGAGACTAGAGGATCACTTGAGCCCAAGAGTTTGAGGTTGCTGTGAGCTAAGATGCTACTACACTCTACCCAGAGCGACAAGTGTGATACTGTGTCTCAAAAAAAAAAAAAAAAAGTGTAAGTTGCACCATAACTTCTGGAGAGAAATTACAAAATAAGAACATGTTATCAGCTGTGACTTCACAGCAAAGGCTTCCCCCAACCTCAGTCACCTCCATGATGAGGTGAGGTGAAGGCTAATGTTGCCTAACTCTCTTCTGCTATTCATTTTTTTTTTTTTTAATTTTTCTATAGAGACAGAGTCTCACTCTATTGCCATCCACCTCCTGGGCTTAGGCAATTCTCTTGCCTCAGCCTCCCAAGCAGCTGGGACTATAGGTGCCTGCCACAACGCCCAGCTATTTTTTTGTTGCAGTTTGGCCTGGGCCAGGTTTGAACCCACCACACTCAGTATATGGGGCTGGCGCCCTACTCACTGAGCCACAGGCGCAGCCCCCTCCTGCTATTCATATGATCACAATTCTCTGTACAACAGACCTTGACCATGACAGGAAGTTCGTTAATATCCTTTAGAAGAATAAATGAATAAAGGTCAGGAAACTCATCCCAGAAGGGCCAGATCTAAAATTTTAGAATAATGGCTCTATATTCTTTCTCCCTCCTGTCTCCTTAAAACCTCAAATTACTGTTATAGCGTCTTTTTGTTTTACATTTATGTTTTTCTTCACTGTCTTGTCACCTCTCCACTGTTACGTTGCATTGTGGGGAGGGCGTGTCTTAGAGCATCAGAGACACGCTGCCCGCAGCCTTTATTTTCCCTGGCAAGGAGGCTTCAGCATGTGATGCTTTCTTATTGGTTGAATTTGCCTGCAGACTGTGGTGATTAACAGCAATTAAAATAGATTAATGTATAATAAGATCTCATCCGTTTGTCTACACAAGTGGGCTGATGTTTCTAATTTCCTGGCCAAGGAACAGGGAAAGCTGCTAAGTGGTTGACCCCCTGTGTTCCTTGAAGCCGTGCTTCTCAAGTTGAAATGCACGCGCCAATCACCTGGGGATCTTGTTAAAATGCACTCTCTGATTGTGTAGGTCTGGGTGGGGCCTAAAATTCTGATATTTTAACAAGCTCCCAGGTGATACAGCCTGTGGGCCATGACAATACTGAGACCAAAGGTTTAAAGCAGCGATTCTCAACCTGTGGGTCACGACCCCCAGGAGCTGTATTCAAGGGCTACAGCATTAGGAAGGTTGAGAACCACTGGTTTAAAGGCACTAGCCCAATCTCTCTCCATCTCTCTCTCTTTCTCTTTTTTCCCCAAGCATTCATGTATCTAAGAAGGAGTGTCACAAAATTATCATCTTCTTTCCCATGTTTAACACATGTGAAATAAAGGCCCAGAGCACTAGGATGTATGTTCTGTGCTCATTATTAGGCACTTTACATACATGATCTGTGATACCATTACTCACATCTTCCAAACCAGGAAACTGAAGTTTGGGGACAGCAACGGGTCACGCACACAGCCACTAAGTAAAGGCGGCAGATCCCAGCACGGTGTGCTGGCCCCAGAGCCTGTGGCCTGGGCCCACAGCCACACTCAGTGACTAATGCCAAGGGCACACAGCTCTTCTGTGTCATGGACCAGGGGACTCGTGATTTGAAATCCAGCTTCCTGTCATATTTCCAGATTCCAGGCTTCTTGATAGTATTGTCAACCTCTTCACCAGTACTTGTCTGCCTTCTCCCTCCTTCCTGCCCTTGGCCCTGAACATCTGGCTTCCCAACCTGCCTCTTTTATATTCTTGAGTCACACCAAGCCGCAGCAGAGCAAAACCAATAGAAGAGAATCAAGTTTTAAAAAACCAAACCAAACAAAACTGATCCATTTTGGCACGTTCAGGGTGTTCTGGAGAAAAGCACATCTGTGTGAGTTTAAGAGCTTATATTTTCATGCCCAGATCTCTCTGGCATTCAGCCTGTGGCATCTGCTTCATGGCCTCAGAAATTTGTGCCAGTGGCCCTGAATTTCATGATCCTGCCACGTAGACTCACAAGTCCCTTCTGATCAAGGGCCTGCACTCTCTACACTGGGAAACTCTTAAGCTCAAACCATCAAGTCACCCCACTTCCTGACCACCACAGACTCGAACGCAACCCTCACCCTAGACAGTTAAATATCCCAGGCCTGTGTGACTTGAACCTCTGAGCTCTTTACCTAGTCCTCTGGAAATACACTGGCGCCTACTCCCATTTTTGAAGACAGCGTATGCGCCTTCAAGAGTACAGACTCCAAATTCCCTGGGCAGCCCATCAGCCTTCATGTCAGCCTTCATGTCAGTCTCATGTCAGCCTTCTCCTAAACAAACTACAGATTTCAGCATCTTCGTCATTATATTTACATAGAAAACAAGCACTTTTCTGGCGCAATTGAATATAGGTTTCACGGCTCATACTGTCACATTTTATTTGAGAGGTTTTTAGTTTGAAGCAATGTCGCAATCAGAAAGTGTAGAATATTTATTCACTGATTCATTGACTCAGAAAACTCTATTGAACAACTTCCCAAGTGCCAGGCACAGTGATGGGTGCTGGGCATGCAAACACAACACGGGTCCTGCTGTCGGCACTGGGAGAGAGAGAAACGTACAGTGATGTTCAGGGCACACAGTGCCACATCGAGGTCGGCACAGGCTCCGTGAGCAGCCATGAGGTCGTGTCTCATCCAGCTGGAGGCCCAACTTAGGGCACTTTGTGCCTGACTCTTCCTCATGGGAAGCTTTAGAATGCTGGAGCTAGGGCAGTGCCTGTGGCTCAGCAAGTAGGGCGCCGGCCCCATATACCAAGGGTGGCAGGTTCAAACCTGGCCCCGCCGAACTGCAAAAAAAATAAATAAATAAGTGGGCGCCTGTAGTCCCAGCTACTCAGGAGGGAGTTGGAGGTTGCTGTGAGCTATGTGATGCCCAACGGCAATAAAGTGAGACTCTGTCTCCACAAAAAAAAAAAAAAGAATGCTGGAGCTGGAAGCCATTAGGGAGCCTCCATCAGGGCCACCAAGCAGGTATGCCAGTTGTCGTAGCACAGTACAAGGATATCCTTCTCATCACAGTGTGAGTGGGGTCCTTTGAGTGGCACAGTGTCTCCCCTGCAGGAGGGTACATCCCCCTCATCTGACAGGAGCCTGGGGCCCAGAGGGGCACATCGCCCACGTCACACGGCTGCAGTCACTCTGTCCTGCTGCCTCCTGCCAACCTTCTTCTCAACTGATGCTTTGGGGCCCACAGCACCACTAGACAGAAAATAAGCCCAGACTCAAAAAGAACCTCCTTTTCCTGTCCACACCCTGATTTTACCCAGTACGAAAAGGGACAGCTCAAGCCCTGCCCACGTGGTCATGCACAGGCCACTCTCTGGTTGAGTCCCAATCTCCCGACACTCAACTGGTTTTGCCCAGATTCTCGTCCTGTCACGCTGCCGGCTCTCTGAAACTGTTTTCCATGACATAGGTGGGTTTTGGATGATCACCTCCTGCTGCCCTGAACACCTTCTCTTATTCTTCCTCCCCGCCCCCGCCAGGTGTCATTTCGGTACCACTGTCGATTGTACAACGAATGGCGTCGGACCAATCAGAGAGTGATTCTCCTCATTCCAAAGTCTGTCCACGTACCTTCTAACCAGCAGTCCCTTCTGGGCCTCCACTCGGTCAAGAGGAACTCAAAGGAGACAATTGTTTGAAGTTTGTGTGGTTGGTTGGTGGTTGGTGCATTCGTTGTTTGGGGTTTGGAAGTTTCTGCACTGGGGCCACACACTGAGCCACTCCTAAGCCCTTCCTTAAGCCTGTGGGTCTAAGAACATCCAGAGCAGTGTTAGCACATCGCCCCGAGCCATGACCTCCGCCAGAAGAAAGCAAATGCTGTTTGACTTCAAATCATGGATGCTGCAATCATATGATATTTGCTAAGCTGCCAAACATGTTTATTTAGCAGATACTGTATGGAATTTTCTGAACACCTCTATAACATATGAGGAAGGTTGTCCTGCTAAAGATGCAATTCAATTCTTCCTTTTTTATTACTATTGCAAACATATAGATATATATAAATATATATATTAAACTTAGATGAAAATCAAAATTGAAAAGCCAACGTAAAAACTGGTTTCTTGGTCTGGATGGGTTTTATTTGGGTTAGTTTTTTTTGTTTGTTTGTTTCCTGGTTTCTGCTGTGGATCCTGGGGGGTAATTTGATAGCTTGAGTGGTCTTTTTCATCTCTTTCACATCCCTTACTTGAGGAGACAGCATAACAACTGCAGAACAAGTCGCATTTGAAGAACTTTTTGTACTAAACTTCATTTAATTATTCAGGTTTTAAAGGGAAAAAAGGCGTGGCAACTCTCCACACCGTGAGCTGTTTATTTAAATATCATTAAGGAGAAAAAAAGTTACAAGCACGTTCCTTTCAACTTGTTTGGTACTGACAGCTGATAGAAGCTATTTTCTAATAATAAATATCCAGTGTATGAAAGACAAACCCCACTGATTGCAATACTCTTTTTTTTTTTATCATAAAACCTGTGAAGTTTCCCCAAGTAGGTTTCAAGAAGGAAAAAAAAAAAAGGTAAGGAAAAGCAAAAAGGTTGGTGTTCTCACTCCCATCTCATTTAGTGCATGTCTTAATTCCGCCTTCCTAATGAATTGGAGGATCATTAGACATTTCTAGGAACCCTAGACCTGTTTTGCATATCAATTAGCATTCCCATTGCTCTATTGAATTTCTAGCTTGACAGGTAGATGTGGCAAAAAAGCCTGTCCTAGCAGCCCTGTGCTTATTCTAAGACCCTTTTGTCTGATTTTCAGAAAAAAAGGAGCACCACACAGTGCCTTCCCCCAGCCATGAGCCAATTCTGTCACAGGCCAAAATAGACTTTTCCTGAGGGTTTCGTGTCCCCTTTCATCCGTCACAGTGTAAAGGGTCTGCTCCGAGGCTGCTCGTGTGCGTGTGCGCGGGGAGGCTGCGAGCGGATGTGTCTGCTGAGGGAAGCCCTCGGCTGCTGCGTTGGCTTTCAGGCTCCACTGTCTGCCCACCCCACATGCTGGGAGGACAGGTGCAGCCCAGCTTCAGGGAATGCTTAAAAATAAGGATTTCTAAAATATATATACAGATAGATTTCTAGGACATGACCCACATTCTGAGTATCACTCCCTCATCGGCCTTAGGCTCCCCAAGTGGGAGTTTGGGAAGTGCGCTGGGCCGGCAGAGAGCGGAGTGGGGTACGGGTTTAGTCTGAAGGCTGACGGAGCTGCTGCAGGTGTTCCCTGTGTGGGCTGAGCCCTCTACTCACAGGCTGCTCCCGGAGCTGCCTGGGGAGGGAAACAGCTGGACCGCTCTCCGCTGCAAAACTCAGATGTGCTTTATGGCTTGTGACAATAGATTTCCTCCCCACCACGCTTCACTTGGACACTGCAATTCCAGTAATATACGCCTCAGCCCTGCTGTTTACTGGGCCCTGCTCACCCCTCTGGGTTGTCATTAGCTGCACCACCATCAACCGATTCTTAATTGACCTTTTTAAAATGCTGGACACCACTGGCTGCACGCAGCTGTCACACATTAAATTTCCAGAGCAAAGAATCCAACTTGGTAGCTTGTGAATTGCAGCCCTGTAATATACTTGATAAATGATGTCCGCCCAGCCTCCGTCCCTGAGCTGTCAGGTGAACCGGTAACACCCATCAACAGAATGGCACAACATTCATGAGAGGACCAGACCCTTTCTCCTCCCTGCTTCTTCCATAAATTAAGGCAGTGGAGGATTCCCGGGATCATTTGAGGTTGGTGCAGAGAATTCCTGCTGTCTTGGTTCACGAGATGAGATAGAATGACACGAGCTATCAAGGGCAGGCTGGTCCCAGTCCCTCCCTGGGGCTCCTGCGTTGGGAAGGGTTGGCACATTAGGACTGTGCCTGTACTGTGTTCCTTCCCTCCATATTTACATCCCCACCCTCGGAAGCAAAGCAGAGTCTAAGACCAAGGAGTTGGTTGTGTGCAGGGTGGTGGGCAGGACACCCTAGCAGCCGGGCATGGCATCAGTGCCTCCTTACCCAGGCCACCAGCTTGGGACTTCCCTGTCAGCACCAGGGCCCACCTAGGATTCTGAACATTCTTGGAGGATACTTCATCTCTTTTCGATCTTTTAATCCTGAGATTGTTCAAGGTAGTATTAATAGATCCTAGGGAGTTGCATATGCCAAGAACACGCGGTCAAGAGGGCACAGGGATGGGAGAGCTGGAAATCCAGGCTCTGCTCCTGTCCCCAAGCCTTGCTCCAAGGAGGAGAGTTGCATCCCCCTGGAGGAAGGGGAGGCTTATTTACCAGGGCAGAGGTGCCATGTGACTCACCAGCAGCGCTGCTAACCTCACGCTCTTCCTTTGCTGCTTTCTTTTTGAGAGATCAAGAATGAAGCGGAGGAAGAGAAGAAGGGCGCGGGCAGACTGACTGCTCATAGGGTGCTCCCGTGCTAGCCGTTCTCCTTGAGATACCATGTAGAGAGAAATGTGTGTCATGGTGAAGCCAGAGGGGGGATTAACAAGTCCAGCATGCTGTGGCCTGCCCCACGAGCGTGCACGGGTTCCCGCTCATCTGGGGGAAGGACAGAGGACTCACGGCATCTACGCACTTTCTACAGCTCCTCGGAGAACTGAGGCTCAGATAAGCTGTAAAATCCATTACAGAAAAATAAATGGCATGATTTGGAAGTTATCTTGATTTGTCTTTCATTGTCCTGGTCTTCCCTGCTCCGAGTGCCTGGGCCCTGTCGTGGCTTCTCACTTTCAGCTGGGCTGTAGCCATAGTCACCATCTCATTTTTAGTGAAAGTAACTCCTCCATCGCATGGAGGAGGCGAAGGAGAAAATGGAAGTGTAACCACAGCCCCACTGAGCCAGCTTGTGGGCAAGCAGCCAGCTGCTGCTTCCACCTCCTCCCCAGCCTCGTGGTTCCCCGCAGGGCACTGCCCTCTGGCCGGGCTCTGGGGCTGTGCTGGCACCTATTTGAATCCCCTCAGCTTTCCCTGACACTCCACATAGCTTATGTAGCTGCCCACACTAGGAAACAGCTCAACGCCAAAAGAACCTGAGGAAGAAAGACAGCTAAGAAATGAAATCAGTAAATGCTTCTTCCCCCCTGCAATCCAAAGTGTTCCTAGAAGCCGCTTGAAGATCAGCCACATGGCTCGCAGGCCCTGGTGCTAGATGAGAAACGTGGGGTTGTGATTCCGAAGCCTAAAGTGGGATGGGAGTTAGGCCAGCCAGTGGGGACAGGGTTTAGAACTATTTTAGGATGAGAAGGTAGGGACCATGATGGGCCTGGCTTGCTGCCGTCCTTCCCAGCCAAGCGCAGAGATCTGCCGACTGGCAGACAGACCGCGTGAAGCCTGGTGCTGCTGAGGTTGGAGTCATGAGAAGCTGGCATTCTGGGTAGTGATGCCTGGGCAACTGCTAGCTCTCTCAAAACCTGTCAGCTCCGCAGAAACACATGGGCTCCAATCCACCTTGTTTTGGCTTCACGAAAGTCTCAGTGTCAGGAGCTGGCTTTGGGACACCCTGCCTTTCCCTATTTCAGTTGTTCTGGGGGTGATCCGGGCTCTGCTTCCCAGTGTGATAGACTGGAACAGAATCAGAGAAGGAATCAGACCACCTGAGTTTGAATCCTGGCTCTGCAGTGTCACAGCCGCAGACTGTGGACAGGTGACCCTACGTGTCTCAGACACAGTTTTTGCCCCTGTAAAATGGGGATAATACTACCTCATACAGTCACTGCAAGATCTGCAAGGCATAGCTCCTGGAGTTCACAAACGAACAGTGATGTTCTTCCCTCTCCCTCCTTCCACACGCTGTTGCTACCATCTGGGTTATTTTACCCTGCCTGTGTTTCAAAGAGCAATTTTGATAATCAATCTGAAAGACTATAAACAAATTGTGTTAAATGCTTTTCGAAAAGAAGGACTGAATTAAAATAATCAACAGATTCTTATTGAGCTCTGTGCTTGGGAGTAAAAAGAACTGTGAAGAGACCCTCCTGGAGGCTGGAATTGCTGACTTGATCGAGATACTTGAATGATGTGTGGATTTTGATTTTCCTTGCCTGGTATTGGAATCTAGAGCTAATTGAGAATTCATTGCAGATAACAAAATTTTTCTAGATCTGGGTCTAGTGCTACAGAGGAAAACAAATACAGTCCATCAATTGTCTGTGTTCCCAGAAACGAGAGACTCATGAGTCACTGAGCTCATTCATCTAGTGCCTTCTTAGAGGCTCGAAATTCTGGGCACAAAGACAACAGAAGAGTTGGCTTGGGAGCCATGCTTCGATTTGAGACACTCTTTTCTGCAACACATTTTTTGCCTATCAGGGACATAGTTTCCCCATCAAGGACATGAATATATGGGCTCTAAGGTTTTATTTGTGAACATCAGGTGCAAAGAATTAAGTTAATCATACATTTCAGTGCATGACATAATTTCTGTCACCATCGGGTCCTTGTTCTTTTTTACTCCACAAGTAAATAGTAGTGGCAGGCGCCTCCCATGACCCATTTACCACCATTCAGCATTCTGACAATTACTTCCCATAACCCCCATAACAACCTTACCTGCTGCGGTCTAACAATTTAGTGGTTTAAAATGACCACTTTATTTTATTAAATATCTTATTATGCATGGGTCGGTTTGAACTTAGCTGGCAGTCCCGGGAAGCACCCTTTGCAGGGGTCTTTGACAGTGGAGGGCACAGGGGCTCTCACTGTGGCCCGTCTCTCCACGTGGCATCCCAGCTTCCAGAGCCTTCCTCCTCGCCTGCGGCTTCGGGAGCCGGAGCAGCACTTCCTCCGCATCCTATTGGCCAAAGCAGTCACAGGCCCCGCCTTTTGTGGGAGGAACTTCAATCAGGGACAGGGGAGGCCGAATTGTCTGGGGCTGTGTTTGGGGATTAGCTGCTAGACCTTGCTTAGGGACAGAGAAAACTTAACCTGACCGGTTCTAATTATCCAAGGTAACAGAGTTGGCTTTCACATCCCTACAGTCAGGCTCTGGAGGCGGAGCTCTTAGCCACCGTGCTAGGATCCTCTGAGAGGCGAGTTGTAAAGTATTTTCCCCTTCCTTTCTAATCTCCACGTCCCTCTCCTTGCTCCATGAGGTGCCCACTCTAATTTGTTTGATATATGAACTGAATATGTGTCTTTGCAAGATATATTGTTTTGCAAGTATGTCTTAATTTACATAAAAAGCATTATGTTCTCTATCTCTCCCTCCCTTTCACTCAACACTGCTTCTGAGGTCTCCCCGTGTCCCGCACGCGCGCCTCGCCCGTGGGGACCCCAGCTCGTCCCAGTGGATGCGCCTGACTTCAGTCAGGAAGATGTTTACATCCTCCTGTCTTTGCTTTTTTTCAGTCTGTTGTTATTCCCCTTATGCATTTGATGTTTTATTTATTTAAATCCTCTCTTTTATTCTTTTGACTAACCAGTCTGGATTAATGGTTCATTCCCTAAAATTTGTTTGAAAAATAAATTTAGAACGTCCTTAATCTTCTCTTTTGTCTTGTTTCATTGGCTTTGGCCTTTATTATTTCCTATTCCCTCCCTTCTGGGTTTTGTTTGTTTCTTTTAATTCATTCTTGGGTCAGTCTTTTTTTTTTTTACTGGTAAAGGATTTAAACCAGAATGTTTCTTCTATATAATACTTTATCTCCCAAATTTTAGTTCTAAGCGTTTTTCATGTCTTTGGTTTCCTTTTCTAACCCACGAGTCCTTTAGTAATGAATTTTTTAGCTTTCAGCGAATGAGCAGAAGGGGCATAGTCGGGGGTGTTATTCTTTTGTGTTCCAGGTACTATTGATACTGGAGTTTTGTCTTCAGCAGGTTCTTGGATTCGTAGAATAAATCCATGGACCATAGATCAGTGGTAAGAAAGGATTTATTTACAGATAATATAAAAAACACCAAAGCTTCTGGCAGAGAGAACCCAGGTGGGAGAAAAAGCTCTCTCGCTCCCTCTCTCGGGCTCTCTCCCAGCTCTTTGTTCAGGGGTATATATATTGGCATGGGGTTCTCTCTAGTTACATTTAGCCGGAACTTAGTTGTTACTTTTAGCGGACATGGGTCTTCTATAGTTACCTTTAGCCGGAACTCAGTTGTTACATTTCGCTGGCAGGGGTCCTCTGTAGTTAAGTTTAACGGAACTGAGTAGCAAATGCTTGGCTACAATCCCTTTCATTCTCAGGCCTAGGAAGCATACATGAAATTGACCAGGCCTAGGAAATAAGGGGAGGGGGTGTCCCTGTTCAGCCAAAAGTGTAAGGAAAGGGAGACCTAAGGTGCCGGTGTCTCCCCAGCAGTTGTCTGGCCCCTCCGGCTAGGGGGCCCCCTCCAGGTCGCTGGTTCCTCTGCCAACTGAACGCTGCACGGACACCACCAGAGCAGAGGCGGCAGGTCCTCTAGCTCAGCTCGGCTGGGGCGCCACCTGTCCTGTATCAAAATTACATTATGATCAGAAAACTATGGTCTCGATGATGTTGACTCCTTGAAATTGTAGCATTTTTTGTGGCTTAATACATTGGTTAGTTGTTGCGAATATATATACAAATACATATGCACACATACGCTACATAGGTGTGTATGTAAAAAATAGGCCACAGCTTCTTGAGTTGTTTACATCTTCCAATCTTTGCTTCTTTGGTGCCTGATCTATCCTTTTCTGAGAGGAACACATACAATTTTCTGATTATAACTTGATTAATTTCTTTCTTTAGTCCCGTTATTAGTTGCTTTATGTATTTGAGGCTATATTGATAGGTTTATCCTTACTATTATATCTTCTGCTAACATAGTGTTCCTCTTACCAAAATACAGTATTCTATTCAGCTTGTCCATTTTATTTAAAATTCTTTTTTGTCTGATATTAATATTAAGTATTCTGTAACCTTTTACATCTCTTACAGATAAGATACTGTTAAATATTCTTTCAAACATTTAATGAAAGGGCCGGGTGTAATGGCTCACACCTATAATCCTAATACTCTGGGAGGCTTAAGACCAGCCTGAGCAAGAACCAGATCCCATCTCTACTAAAAACACAAAAAAATTAGGGCTTCATGATGGGCAGAACTTGTAGTACTAGCTACTTGGGAGGCTGAGGCAAGAGGATCACTTGAGCCCAAGAGTTTAAGTTAGCTTGAGCCATGATGCCACAGCACTCAACCCAGGGTGACAGAGTGAGGCTTTGCCTAAGAAAAACATGTTTTTAATTTAATTTAAAAAATAAATATTTAAAATAAATTGATTTAATCATTAAAAAAACAAAAGAAAATAAAAAATTTAATAAAAGAATATCTTTGGACTGGTGAGTTTAATCTATTTACATTTTAAGACTGTGTTGGGTGTTAATGTCTCGTTATTTTTCTAGTGATTTCAGCTTCTCTCGGAGATCTTGGCTGCCTTGGTTAACAACGTGTGTTCATGGCAGCAGGAATTAGATCCCAGGTGGGAGGGGCTATATCCCTGGTGGGAAGAGCTAGATCCCTGGGGAGCCAGCATGGGACACACACCTAGGGTGGGACATCCTCTGATGTTCCCATTTGGACTCAGCCACTTCCTTCTGCCACACTTTAGCATGTGACCCTGCCCTCAGTAACCTCCACATTCCTCCATCCTGGTCACTATTTTCTATCTCATTGAACTGCAGTCAGCTTTCCTTTGAAGAATAAAAGGCCAGGAAAGAGGAAACTCCATGTAGCTAGCAGGTCCTATTGCATGCACCTACCACAGCGTGCATGAATCCGCCCCTCGTCTAAGCCCACTGCCTGGGGACACTGGACCAGCACTGGGGTTTCCTGTTTTGCAGGGTGCCATGCTTCCACCAAAAAGCATTGCAGGCTTGGCGCCTGTAACTCAAGTGGCTAAAGTGCCAGCCACATACACCAGAGCTGGTGGGTTCGAATCCAGCCCAGGCCTGCCAAACAATGACAACTACAACGAAAAAATAGTCAGGCATTATGATAGGCACCAGGAGTCTCAGCTTCTCGGGAGGCTGAGGCAAGAGAATCGCTTAAGCCCAGGAGTTGGAGGTTGCTGTGAGCTGTGATGTCACTGTACTCTACCCAGAACGACAGCTTGAGGCTTCATCTCAAAAAAAAAAAAAAAAAAGAAGCAGCATTGCACAGGAGAGGAAGGAACGTAACTCTCCCTCTCTCCTTTGCCTTCCCCCAGGTGTGGCATCCGGTCCTCCACCCACACTTTCTGTAGCCCCAGCACTCCCTGCTTTTGCTATTTTTTCCCTCAGATTCACCAGCCTTTCTCTCTCTTAGCACTTCAGAGGTGATTGGGGGAGGAGTCCAAGAGACAGGGTAATTTTCCACACTATCTGCCATCAGTCCAAAGTCCTTTTTGGAGCCCTAAAGTTGCTATGGGGATAGGCCATGGGAAGAGACCAGTAACATTAGCTCTGGTGGCCCAGCCCCATTCAGCCCCCTTCCCTCTGCTTTATAGAGTGGGGTTCTGAAAGAAAGATTGGATTGGGCTGCTAACCATGACATTGTTGAAATCTGTTAAAATTCTAGGTAACCTCATCTAGCCCCTGGCTCACAGGGACTCTTTTTACAATGGGCAATGAAGTGCGTGGTGTGAAAATGCCTGCACTGTGTGGGTCCGTCCTGTATAAAACTGACACCCACACAGTGCCCTGGCTCTCCTCCGTCCCCCAGTGCCAGAAATAAGTGATGCTTAGTAGTCATGCAAACTACATTTTACTCTCAGATAGGCCTTAAAGCGATGCTGATGATTTTTTTTTTAAGTCAATCTTGACATTTGTTACAGAAAGTGCCTGGACGCTGCTGTGAGGGTAGGACTCTGCAGAATGTCTGTCCCCATGCAGGCAGTGCCAAGAGACAGGCAGATGGCAGGGGTCCCTTGGGAAGGCTGACCCCAGTGATGGGCCAGCCACATTACTTCTACAGTAACATGACTGGAGCAGTGTTTTCCTGCTCTTTAAACAGGAGGCTTAGGCTCGGTGCCTATAGCTTAGTGGCTAGGGCGCCAGCCACATACACCTGGGCTGGCGGTTTCGAACGCAGCCTGGGCCTGCCAAACAACAATGGTAACTACAACAAAAAAATAGCTGGGCATTGTGGCAGGTGCCTTTAGTCCCAGCTACTCAGGAGGCTGAGGCGAGAGAATCGCTTAAGCCCAAGAGTTTGAGGTTGCTGTGAGCTGTGATGCCACAGCACTCTCTACCAAGGGCAACATAGTGAGACTCTGCCTCAAAAAAGAAATAAAAATAAAAATAAACAGGAGGCTCAGACGGGCTTTGGGGCACTTTGCTAACATGTAAAATGTCACTGGGTTTTCTCCAGCGTTGACGTTCAACTCTGCCCCTGACTGAGAATCTCAAGGCTGACCGTATTTGATATCTCCAGTTCAGCAGCTGAGGGTGCCAGCAGCTCAGCCATGTCCACAGGATGCCACATGGGTCGATGTCCTGCCCATGTAGGGCTGCAGAGGGTCCAGAGAGGCCAGGTCCTGGCACCAGACAGGGAGGTGGCTCAAGGGGAGTTTGGGGAAACCATCTAAGACTCCATCATCTAGGTACCAGATCCATGGATGGCCCAGAACTCAGTCCTCGTGGCTAGCGTCTTACAGTGAAATAAGGAGGTCTGGTGAGTGAAGAGGTCTGGTGTGTGAGGAGAGACTCCCCAGTCATGTACACCAATCTGTAAGGGGTGGTGCAGGGCCCCCCAGCCTCTCCGAATAGTATGCCTGGGGGCAGCTCTGTTTGCAGCAGCCTCTGCAGGTCTGCAGAATCCTTGCAAGTCCTGACTCTGAACTTTCTCCCCCAGAAGCTTGTGGTAGCTGGTAGGAGGAAAAGGAAAGAAAAAAGAATCTAACATTTGTAGGCAAACTGGCTTCATCCCAGATGAGAAGGACTAGGAATCAGACCCAGCCAAGGTCAGCAGAGGTCACGGGACTTTCAAACCTGCATCCTGTTTGAGGGGAATTGGTTGAGATTTATTTATTTTTTAATGTACCCAGTTAAAAAAAAAAATGCAGTGGTGGCAGTTGATTGTGCTCATGTGCAAGGCTTGGGTCCCCTCTCTGTGTGTTACTGTACAGGTTCATCACTGTTTATCAGGCACAGCTACCAAAAAGTATCAGGTCTCCTTGGAGAAATGTCTGAGTCTAGGTCAGAGACAGAAAATGTACAAGGCAGATCTGACACACTTTGTCATAGCAAAAAGCAAGGAAGGCTACCATGTTCTCGTCCAGAGGCGCAGAAAGAAATGTAAACAGGTGCCCACTGGCTGGAGAGGGAACAACACGAGCACCAGAGAGAAAAGCTCCATTGAAAAGTGGCACATTATCGACGCCCACATTCCCACGTTTATACTGACTCTTTAAAAATCAAACCTTGCTTTTTTAAAAAAGGTAACTATGTGTGCTATACTCTCGGATATAATTGAAAGAAAGTCTTTCTTTAGAGAAGGATTACACCTAACAAATGTAGAAATATGACAGACTCTATATGAAATCATCCATCTGTCCAAGGATCAGACGCTAAAATCGTTAGCTGATAGGAAACTAAAGTGGAAGGATCAGACCCTCAGCACCTAAACTCACAGACCAACTTTAACATCACAAAACAGAGAAAAGCTGTCTGTGACGTGACACACAGGAAGTGCATAGACTGAACCTGAACCTGACCAAACATACTATCTACCCGTCCCCAGAAAATAGGGGCATAAGAAACTTGTTACATAACACTGTAGCAGAGTTTCTCAACAGCAGCACTATTGACTACTGGATTGGATAATACACTTACAGGAGTTAAAAATGTATCAACACACACACACAAAAAATGTATCAACAAATGTAATGTCTGGACCTTGTATGGACTCTCATTCAGACAAACCAAATTTAAGGATCTGTGGGTGGTGCCTATGGCTCAAAGGAGTAGGCCCCATACGCCGGAGGTGGCAGGTTCAAACCTAGCCCCGGTCAAAAACTGCACACACACACACACACACACACACACACACACACAAAATGAGGATCTCAGAGAAATTTGAATGATGGAAATGTGATCATGATAATAAATTATTTGTTTAGGGCAGTGGTTCTCAAGCTTCCTAATGCCAAGACCCTTTAATACAGTTCCTAATGTTGTGGTGACCTCCAACCATAAAACTATTTTTGTTGCTACTTCATAACTGTACTTTTGATACTGTTATGAATCGTAATGTGAATATCTGATATGCAGGATGTACTTAGGTGACCCCTGTGAAAGGGTCATTCGACCCCCAAAGGGGTCATGACCCACATGTTGAGAACCACTGGTTTCAGGTATGATAATAGAATGATGGTTATGCTTTTTAAGAGTTCTTTTTTTTTTATTGTTGGGGATTCATTGAGGGTACGAGAAACATGTTACACTGATTGCATTTGTTGGGTAAACTGCCTCTTACAATCGTGTTTAGCCCCAAAAGGTATGACACACACCTGGACCCCACCCCCCTCACTCCGTCCCTCTCTCTGCTCTTTCTTTCCCCACCCCCTCCCTCATTCTTTCTCTCTGCTCTCCCCTTCCCTCAACCCCACCGTGTCATTAATTAATTGTCCTCATTTCAAACTTGAGTACATGGGATTCATGCTTCTCTATGCTTGTGATGCTTGTGATGCTTTTTTAAGAGTTCTTATCTCTAACAACTATTCTGAAGGATTTATGAAGTGTCAGGGTGATGGGGAGATGTTGGCCATAGGGTACCAGTTTCAGTTGGAGAGGAAGAATAAGCTCTGGGGAGCTATCTGGCGCAGCCACAGATAGAATGTACACTTCGGAACTGCTGACAGTAGATCTAAAGTGTTCTCACCACGGGGGAGGAAATGATGAGTATGTGAAGTGATGGCTGTATTAATTAGCTGGACTTGGTCACTTCACAATGTATATATACATCAAAACATTACATTTTGCATCCTATGTATATAATTTGTGTCATTCATACCTCAATAAAGGGGGTAAGGGAGAAAGAAAAAAGTGAGTTCTGTGAAGACACGGACTGCACATACGTGTGTGTGTGCATATATGATCTTTAGTATATTCAAAAGAGTAAACTTGATTTGCAAATTCTAAACAAAAAGTGGGTTATGTTTACAAGTTTGATGTAAGCTTTCCACATGGTGCATCAACTTGCGCATTGTACGCCATAAATGCATTAATGTACACAGTTACGATTTAACAAAAAAGACAGTTATGCAAGATCTAGGATTTGCTTTAAAATAATCCAGTGGATGGCAGAGTAGAGGGGAGAGTGTGGATGGAACAAGATTGGCCATATGTAAATCAGTGTTGAAGCTCATACCAGGCACACGGTGTTCTTTATACCATTCTCTCCATTATTTCACAGACTTAACCTTTTCCATTGGGAAGTCATGTAAAAAACAAAACAAAACAAGAGCTGGGCGCAGCAGCCTGGCACAGCCCTCTCATGAACTCGCTGGCTCTGCAGACCCATAGTGAGCGGAGCAGAGCGGCTGTGGCCGGAGCAGTCAGGCCACAGGACTCCACAGAACATGCGACACCAGACCACAGGCTGAACGCTGGCCATTTTACGTAGAGCTGATATGCGCACTGGGTAGAATATTTTAATGTTCATACCTACATTAGGGCAGTACAGTGAGGAGGGAGGGCTGCTGTGCAGTAATCATCAGGAGGAGACGGAGAGGGAGGCAGGAGGCCTCAGGTTCAGGACCAAGAATGACGGTCATGGACAGACGCCCCAAGGGCCGCAGAGCTTCTGGATAACAGAAACCCACATCCGCTGAGATTGGAGGGTGCCAAGGAGACACCCCTCAGACAGCCCTGTGGTGTGAACAGGCACTCCCACTGTGCTTTACAAATAGAGGAACACGAAGTGGGAACACGACCCCTGAGCCCCAGTTCTACTTAGTTGAGTGTGTGGGTGCAGCTGCACATGCAAGGATCAGTTTGGAGGCAGAGCATGAGGACTCCGTGAGGAGAGGGATGATTTTCATGAGTCGTTTCCAGTGTTCTCTTTGCAAGTCACAAGGTCAATACAAGAAATACGGGAGGCACTAGATTGCCAGGAGCAGCTGCATGTGGGCAGGGCTGCGCTGAGCCGAGCGCCCTTCCCCAGCCCAGGCTGCAATGCCCTGCGGATTGTGCAGTAGCACCTGAGTTGCCTTCACCCTGGTGGCTGGCAAGGAGGCCTGTGCGGGCACATCCGCTGTGATCCATCCCAGAGTGGCCGGGGAGGGTGTGCCTGTGGGCCACGTGCAGAACAGAGTCCCCTGCCACTCAAAGGATGGAAAGAGGAGAAAGTTTTGTGAATGAAAGCTGTGCCCCAACTGAATAAAAACCATCTAGACAGAGCATCAAAGTGGACTTTCCCTTTTACCAAAGGGAAAAGTGTATCAATTTAAGAAATTACTTGGCTCGGTGCCTGTGGCTCAAGCGGCTAAGGCGCAAGCTGCATACACCTAAGCTGGCGGGTTCGAATCCAGCCTGGGCCCGCCAAACAACAATGACAGCTGCAACCAAAAAATGGCCGGGCGTTGTGGCGGGTGCCTGTAGTCCCAGCTACTTGGGAGGCGGAGGCAGGAGACTCGCTTGAGCCCAGGAATTGGAGGTTGCTGTGAGCTGTGATGCCACAG
>CAUYON010195318.1:0-23025 GCA_963573935.1 Arctocebus calabarensis | reverse complement strand
ACATTGCTGATCTGCAGAAAGTTATCAAACCATTATGAATAGGATAGAATGCTTTAAATTTCATTTTCTTTTCTTTTTTTTTTTTTTTTGAGACGGAGCCTCAAGCTGTCGCCCTGGGTAGAGTGTGATGGCATTACAGCTCACAGCAACCTCCAATTCCTGGGCTCAAGCGAGTCTCCTGCCTCTGCCTCCCAAGTAGCTGGGACCGCAGGCGCCCGCCACAACGCTTGGCCATTTTTGTTTTTGGTTGCAGCCATCATTGTTGTTTGGCAGGCCCAGGCTGGATTCGAACCCGCCATCTTAGGTGTACGTGGCTGGCGCCTTAGCCCGCTGAGCCACAGGCGCCGAGCCAGGGCCGGACATTTTAGAATGGCTCACTTACCAAATTAGGAACAGTTTTTTGATGATTTCATTTTTATTTTTATTTATTTATTTATTTTTGAGACAGCGCCTCAAGCTGTCACACTGGATAGAGTGCTGTGGCATCACAGCTCACAGCAACCTCCAATTCCTGGGCTCAAGTGAGTTTCTTGCCTATGCCTCCCAAGTAGCTGGGACTATAGGCACCTGCCACAACGCCCGGCCATTTTTTGGTTGTAGCCATCATTGTTGTTCGGGGCCCCTGGGCTGAATTCGAACCCGCCAGCTCAGGCGTACGTGGCTGCCGCCTTAGCCTGTTGAGCCACAGGCGCTGAGCCAATGATTTCATTTTTCATTGCAATGATAGTGTTTATTTTTGGCAGGCTTGTTCTGTTGCTTTACATGTAACACATATAACCTGCACAGACCAGGGATTCCCCCTACGTGGCACGTAGATACACAATTAGTAAACAGCAGAGCTCAGATTAAAATGCCTTCTGCAGCTAAACACTGATTTTTATCAGTTCTTTAATAGTGACCTGGTTAAAACTGGGATCTCATCCAGGCTACAGATCTTTGAATGATATCACACAAACTGAAGCTATGCCACTTAGACAAAGCGTGTTTCTGTCTGTTAGGGAGCTGCTGTGTTTCTGCCCCCCTGCAGAGTCCCTCCATCACCCCACAGCACACCTTTCCGCGCTGCCAGGTACTTGGTGAGGCTGAGACAGGACGTGGGCTTTGGGGTAAGGCAAACATCCGCATCAGGTTATGGCCAGAATACGGAGGGTAAACCACCGATGGTGACAGGTACTTGGGGGAATTTACCTCTCCAATGGGCTGTCATTGGCCAATAGATATGACTTCTGACCCTTCTTCGCTAGCACTGTCCATATGGATGGGGGTTCCGAGTGACACGTGTGCTTGCCATACAGACTCTAGCTGGCATTAGTACTTTTCAGTTTTTTGTTGTTGTTGTTGAGACAGTCTCACTGTCACCCTGGGTAGAGTGCTGTGGTGTCACAGCGCACAGCAACCTCAAACACTTAGGGTCAACCCGAGCTACTGGTTGAGCGAGGGAGGCTGGAATCCCGGGGCTGGAAAGTCGCACGTGCAGCTGGCGCTGACCCCGGGCCGGGGCGGAGGGGAGTCCCCCGAGACTGCCGCTGGCCGGTGGGCGCTGACCAACCGCGGGGACGCTCCCCCCAAGGCAGCCAGCCCGCAGGCCCCTTGGCCCCGCGCCCGCTATGCCCTCCCCCAGCCTTGGAAGCGCTTTTCCCGGGCCCAAAATGCCCCAGAAGCCGCCGACGCCCCTGCAGCTGAACCCGCCCCCGACGGTTCCGCGGTCAAGTGGACTATCGCTGCCCAGACTGACCTGGAGGCCTGGCAGACGCTGGAGGAGCCGGAGCTTGAGGGGCAGCAGCGGGAGAGCCTTGAGGCCTTTCTTACCCAGAAGCAGGAGGGAGAACAGAAGGATGAGGCTTCGGGACAGTGAGCTGGGGGCTGGCAGTGGCGGCGCGGTGTTCAAGGCCTCCCACAAGCCTTCCCGTCTGCTCACGGCCAGAAAGCGAATTCACCTGGGGATCAAACGCGCCCCAGAAGCAGATCATAAGGGAGCTGCAGCTGTGCAGGAGGGCAACGCTCCAGACGTTGTGGGCTTCAGTGGTGCGTGCTCCGGGGACGGCGCCATCAGGGTCTGCACGGAGCACATGGATGGGGGTCGCGAGCGCAGTGTCTGCACGCAGCATATGCATGAGGGCTCCTGGGATCAAGTCCTGAAGAAAGCTGGAAGAATTCGTGAACAAATTTTAGGAAAAGTTAGCATTGCTGTAAAAAAAAGTCCTAACATATTTGAGGGAGAAACCATTTTATGCACAGAGATGTCAACATCGAGTCAGCTAGTCAGCTCCTGCGGAGACCAAGCTCTGTGACTTTGGGGTCAGTGGGCAGCTCATCGACTCCAGTGGGCACCAGGTCCTACATGTCTCCAGAAAGAGTCGAGGGGACGCATTGCTCTGAGCGGTGGGACATCTGGAGCATGGGGCTCTCTCTGGTGGAGGTGGCCATTGGGGGGTGTCCCATCCCTCCTCCAGATGCCAAGGAGCTGGAGCTGATGTTTGGGTGTCAAGTGGAGGGAGATGCGCCTGAGACCCCATCCAGACCAAGAACCCGGGGAAGGGCCCTCAGCTCACACGGAATGGGCAGCTGACCTCCCATGGCAATTTTGTTTGTTTTTTGAGACAGAGTCTCACTATGTTGCCTCAAACTCTTGGGCTTAAGCGATTTTCTTGCCTCAGCTTCTCAAGTAGCTGGGACTACAGGCCTCCACCCCAACACCCAGCTATTTTGGTTGTGGTCGTTGTTTAGCAGGCCCAGGCCAGGTTCAGACCCACCAGCCCCAGTGTGCGTGGCCGGCACCCTAACCACTGAGCTACAGGCACTGAGCCTCCCATGGCAATTTTTGAGTTGCTGGATTACCTAGTCAATGAGCTTCCTCCGAAACTGCCCAGTGGAGTATTCAGTCTGAAATTTCAAGATTTTGTAAATAAATGCTTAATAAAAAACCTGGCAGAAAGAGCAGATTTGGAGCAACTCATGGTTCATGCTTTTATCCAGAGACCTGATGCTGAGGAAGATTTTGCAGGTTGGCTCTGCTCCACCATGGGCCTTAACCAGCCCCGCATGGGGCGCCCTGCAGCGGGCGTCCAAGCGACTGGGAAGCAGCAGAGAGGGAGTCCCCTGCCCAGTGCTATGCCACGCTGCTTTCAGGCCTCTTTCTCATGCCTGTCTCTGTTCAGATGTGCTTTTCACCTGTGACAAAGGACGAGAGCATCATGTGTATGATGATGATCAAAACATGTGCCGGGCTGAATTACAGTGAAATTTTGGTGACAGTGGGTAGTCATTCTTACAACTGCATTGCTGTTCCCATTCTGGGACTGGCTGGCACAACCCACCCGACCCCTCTTTTCGGGATTCTTGGACACTTGGTGGCACTTCACTCTTGTCAGGCATACGTTCTGTTTGAGTAGGAGAGAGCCTTGTGAGATCTTTCACAGGCAGCATGTGTGAAGCATGCTTTGCAGCTATGAAAATGAGCATCAGAAAGTGCACATCGTGTTCTTTTTTTATTATTTTTGCTTTTGATATAGAATTCAGCAGTTTCCATCAAACTCTAGCCAGAGCCCTTCACTGCCATGATAGCTGGGGCTTTACCAGTCTGTCTACTGTGATGATTTGTAGACTTCTGGTTGTGTTTCTAAATTTATTTTTAAATACACTTTGTGGGATATTAGTGGTATATTTTGGTCAGTGTTTCAAAAATGGTGGAGTTGTTTTGAATGTCACAAATCGATCAAGGCATTAAAATGTGTCAGATTTATCTTTCCCTATATCCAAATACCAATGCTATTGTAAACATGTATAGTGCCTAAATATTGTATGAAAATCCTTTAAAATATTTTAATCCAGATGTTTAGCAAATCTAATCACTTATTCTAATGAACATACTACGAAGTTAAAAATTTAAAAAAAGAGAGAGATCATCTTGCCTCAGCTTCCCAAGTAGCTGGGACTATAGTTACCCACCACAACTCCTGGCTAATTTTTCTATTTCCAGTGGAGACATGGAAATGGGGTCTTTTTTTTTGAGACAGAGTCTCTCACTTTGTTGCCCCAAGTAGAGTGCCATGGCATCACAGCTCGCAGCAACCTCAAACTCTTGGGCTTAAGTAATTCTCTTGTTTCAACCTTCCAAGTAACTGGGACTACAGGTGCCCCCCACAATGCCCAGCTATTTTTAGATGAGGTCTCGCTCTGTCTCAGGCTGGCCTGGAATCGAGCTCAGGCAATCCACCTGCCTCAGCCTCACAGAGTGCTAGAATTATAGGCATGAGCCACTGCGCCTGGCTGGAGACAAGGTCTTGCTCTTGCTCAGGCTGGTCTGGAACTCCTGAGCTCATGTAATCCACCTGCCTCAGTTTCCTAGAGTGCTAAGATTACAGGCTTGAGCTACCACACCTGGCCCAGTTTATCATTTGTTTAGTCCTCATAGAGCACTATATTTATATATTTGCACCAGGGTTGTGAAGTGTATTTTTCATAAGCAAAGGGCACATTTGTAGGCCACTGCTCTTAATTGGCTAGAGCCAATGGCACTTGGCTATGAAAAATGAATTATTCAAAAGCACATCAGATAACATTCTATTAGAGACATTTTTGTGTGTGTGTCTCATTTTTGTCACCTTGGGTAGAGTGCCCTGGCATCATCATAGCTCACAGCACCCTCAAACTCCTGGGCTCAAGAGATCCACTTACCTTGGCTTCCCGCAGTGCTAGGATTACAGGCTGAGGCACTGTGTCTGGCCTCCCTTTCCATTTTTGATGTTGATAATTTGTTTTAATGATCACTATTGCCAAAACTGATCTTTTCATCTCTTTGAAAAGAATGTTGGGATCTTAGAATACCTAAACTCTGTATGTCTGTCACCTTTTACCCTTTTATGTTATTGTCTATTTACAGACACCTTAAGCCCACATAACACGATTACCTTTTTGATTACAGCCTTTTTAGTGGGTGTGAAGAAGTATTTCAACCGTGGTGGCTTTGACTTGTATCTTCCATGACCACTGTTTAACATCTTTCTAGTGCCTATTGGCTTGATTCTCAGCCATAATCTTTTTGGATATTGCTCTCCCTTATCCTATTCTTTTATTTTTATTTTATTTTTGAGACAGTCTCACTATGTCGCCCTCAGTAGTGCTGTGGCATCACAGTTCACAGCAACCTCGAACTCTTGGGCTTAAGCCATTCTCTTGCTTCAGCCTCCCAAGTAGCTGGGACTACAGGTGCCTGCCACATTGCCCGGCTATTTTCTCGTTGCAGTTATTAGTTGTTTTAGCCGGCCCAGGCCGGGCTCTAACCCGCCAACCTCTGGCACCGTAACTACTGTACTACAGGCGCCGAGCCCCTTATCCCATTCTGATTCCAATTACCTGTATATTAGACTTTGTACCATGCCTGACATGCATCCCAGACTTTTTTATGTACTTTTTCTCTTTGTAGTTTAGAATGGATATTTTCCATTGGCCTATTCTCAAACTCATTAATCCTTGTATCAAATTTGTCATGAATCGCATGTATAAATTTCTCTATAAGGTCTAGAACTCTCGCTTGATTCATTATAGATTCCAGTCCTGCAATGAATAGTCAAATTTTTTTCTTGGATTTCTCAATTGTAGCTATTTCAAATTTCATGTCCAGTGTAAGTCCAATGGGTGTATTTGTTGCAGGTCTATTTCTCTTTTGATCATTATTTCTTAGTATGCTTAATAATTTTTACTGGAATGCCAGATTGCGTATGAAAAACTATAGCAGCTGCAGATGAAATTATCCTCTTCCAGATTCACCCTATCTTCTGGCAAACGAGAGCAGGGACATTACAATCCAGTCAACAATTGAGCTTATTCAGATGTTATAAAGTTGGCTCTACCTCTGGTTCCCCTTAGGGCATGTCGTCTTTGAGAGATCACAGTGAGCCTGGAGTGTTTTTAGACTTTCCTCTCTGAGGCTCTGAAGCTCAGTTTTCGTTTTTCCAGTATTATGGTGATGGCTGAATGCTCTGCTACACCTTTCAACTTTTTTTTTTCTAAGTTTCTTAAATTGTACGACATAAAAACTGGTAAATGCTTGAGAAGAACACCAGCATAGTGTGAGGGGTCATTTCTCTGCATGTCCCTTCTCCCAGCATCTTTGTCCCTTAAGTCCTGGCTGCCTTGGAAATACTCCAGTGACTTCCAATCGAGGTTGCACGCGTTCTGTTCAGCTAGTCTTGTTTTCAGTGGCAGAGCAGTATGAGCTATTCTGTCATAGCTAGAAATGTATATAACTTTGAATCTGAATTCTTGAGTATTTATTTTGACAGCGTATATTTTTTCCTATTTTATTAATTTGTCTTGAAAAGACCCCCCCACCTGAAGAGTGTATATTTAGTACATCACCTTTATTAAAAAGTTTTTTTTTCTTTTTTTGTAGAGACAGAGTAGAGTGCCACTTTATCGCCCTCAGTGGAGTGCCATGGCATCACACAGCTCACAGCAACCTCCAACTCCTGGGCTTAGGCGATTCCCTTGCCTCAGCCTCTCGAGTAGCTGGGACTACAGGTGCCCGCCACAACGCCTGGCTATTTTTTTGTTTTGCAGTTTGGCCGAGACCGGGTTTGAACCCACCACCTTCGATATATGGGGCCGGCGCCCAACTCAATGAGCCACAGACACCGCCCTAAAAACAGCTTTGCAATATATAGTTGTAGTTATTCTGAAAAATCGAGGCCTTATGGTTATACCTGTATAATGTTCTATACCCAAATAAGTTGATATTTCTACTTTACAAGCCAACTGGTCTCAGTGAATTAGAATTCAGGATATAATTAGCTAGAGTCTACCTACATTTGGTTCTAACTTTTTAAAAATTAGTAACATGGTTTCTTACTTGGACAGACATGACTGGTTCCACAGCATCTCCATGTGCTACTAATGAAAACACCAATCACCAACAAATTCAGTGATGAGAGAGATACAGCTTGTTCCTCCATTTCCACACCAGACAGGTATTCTCTCTTAGGCCACAAATCTCTGGGCTCAGGTCTGTCCACACTTACGTGTAACACATTCCCATGGTAGGAAGTGATGGGAACTCCTTCCTCCGTCTGTATGACAACCGAGACTCTAATTAAAGTCTATAATCCTGGCTTGGATTTTGATCCCTGTGTTACTCACTACCTTGAGCCTGACCACTCCTCCTACTGTCTGCCTCCTCAGAGGTCTCACCCACTGCCTGTGCTGGCTTTCAGCTCCAAGGCCGGGCCAGCATTCTTCCAGTCCCAGATGTTAATTTATACAACACCTTCACGGGCACACTGTTTTGGCTCTGAGGGCATCATCTGCTTAGCATTCATCAGACTAGTACTTTCAAGCTGGAAATGGAAGTGTCAACCCCGTTTACCATTTACAACTTTTGTTACGTATTAACTATGGATTCTTTTTTTTTTTTTTTTTTGTAGAGTCTTACTTTATTGCCCTTGGTAGAGTGCTGTGGTGTCACACAGCTCACAGCAACCTCCAATTCCTGGGCTCAGGCGATTCTCTTGTGGCGCCCACCACAATGCCCGGCCATTTTTTTGTTTTGCAGTGTGGCAGAGGCTGGGTTTGAACCCGCCACCTTCGGTATATGGGGCCAGTGCTCTACTCGCTGAGCCACAGGCGTCGCCCTAACTATGAATTCTTATTGCTTATTTTAGTCAGGTATGTTTGATTACATAAATCAGGCATAGCTCAGACTTTTTCCTAAGAAATAAGTTCTGGAAAGATATATTTTTTAGAAGTATTCCTTATAGGAAAAACATCAAATTGGAGAGAAAATTACCTATTGAGTTTAAACCTGAGAGAGGTTTCCCTATAGCTGATATTTTTAGTGATCTGAGGCCTGTTTTGATATCTAAAAGCCAAATCAAAACAAAGTAGTCACTTCATTCTTTAACCTTTTTAATTCATACATCTGTCCTTTGTAGAAAGAGAGGTTTTAGTGAGTTCAAGTTGCTACACCAATGACATTCTGCAGTATTAACACTAAAATCATTGAAGTCACATTCATGAATTACATAGGAAACATTAATGGCTCATGAACTGATAACTCTCCTACCAACTTAGGTTTGGTCATCCTAAGTCAAAACTAAATTTTACTACTTGCTAAAATTCCTACTTAATAAGACAATCTATATAATTAGAAGTATCCCTTGTTAGGCAGAGAGCAAGTATTTTCCTTATTGCACAGTGAATCTTTACCCCTCCCCTTACCCTTAATAGCACTTGCACAGAACATGTGTTATTTTTGAGCATGAATGAATGGTCTGCCTCCACTTTCTGATGACATGACACTGCATGTCACTTTTACTTACCAAATTCTAAGAGTAGCATTAGGAACACTTCTAAATCATGAGCATTCATTTCAGAACACTCGAGGAAGTGGAGTCTGTCGGCTCCTGCCTGTTTGTGGACTCCTGATCACAACTTTTCCAGGTCCAGGTCTATCCCTCTTGGAAGATCACAGGATTGTCCTTTTTTAAAACTATAAATTGCCACCTTTCTTACAAACCTAGCTTACCTGTGACAGATGGTATGTTTAAGGAATAACTTTAAAAAAATCTTTTTTATTTTATTATTCTTTTTAAGAAATGCAACAAGAGTCCTAGACACCACCTGTTTGAAATACAATCGCAAAGACTGGCTTTTTCTGTCACTGCAGATGCAGAACGGAACGTCAGGCAGCTGGAGACGAAGTTTCAGTCACTCCACATGGCTGCTGCCTCATATGGAACATTCTTAGGCCAGGTTTTTACAACTCTCAGTGAGGCTTAACCAAACTGGAAATTGTATGATCTTCCTTAAGACTCCATTGCTGTGTCTGAGCTCCTGCTCCCAAAAGGGCCATTAATAGAGGAACTTCTTGTGTTGCTGAGAACAAGCCTCTCTCGTCTTCCAAATGCTTCATTTACTAAAACACAAACAGTTGAGAAACTACAAGATCAGGAAGTTAAGAGTATAGTATAAAAAAAGACTAAAATGTTGAGAAATAAGGTTCTCTGGGGCAGAAATATTGTTTATGAAAATACATTTAAGTAGCACTTTACAAATGGGAAAGTAAGTAAACAACTCAGAAACTGAGAAGCCAGTGTTCTGAATGAAATGAATCATTTCTAAAAATGGTCTAATTTGCTCTAAGATTTATCTAATCTGGCTTGATAACAGATGTCCTATCCTTTATAACAGTGAGTCCCTCCTTACCTTATTCTTTCTGATTGTTTCTCTCTTTAATGTGACCAGCACAGACATTTTTGGATTTAGAGCATGTGTGTATATGTGCACACTCACACCCCCTACGCCCCCAGAATGACCCAGAGAGAAATCGGGCATGTGTGTGCACACTCACACCCCCTACGCCCCCAGAATGACCCAGAGAGTCATCTGAGGAACCTTCGGCCTGGGAGGGAAGATTCAGGAATCATACAGTGGGATACATTATCTCTGTGGTAACAGAGCACAGCAGATCACCTGAAGCAATAAGCAAGCAGCCAGGATCCCATGAAGGGAGAGTAGAGCACCTTGCGGAAAGCTGGATTTTGTAGAAAGTAGTTGAGAAAAGGGCAGATTTATTTACATTTTGGTAACTGGGAAGGGAAGTTCCCATTTACCAGGGAAGGCCATTCTTTGAGACCACTTCCTTCTAGCTTTCTCAGAAGATCTTTCAATTTTAAGATTCACATTTTCTTTTTTTAAATCACGCAACTCTCTGAATATTGTAATAGATATTTAAAATGATCTATTCTTTTTTTTTTGAGACAGAGCCTCAAGCTGTCACCCTGGATAGAGTGCCGTGGCATCACAGCTCACAGCAACCTCCAATTTCTGGACTCAAGCGAGTCTCCCAAGTAGCTGGGACTACAGGCACCTGCCATAACGCCCGGTCATTTTTTGGTTGCAGCTGTCATTGTTGTTTGGCGGGCCCGGGCTGGATTTGAACCCGCCAGCTCAAGGGGCTGGCACTTTAGCCCGCTGAGCCACAGGAGCCGAGCCTATTCTTAAAGTGTGAAGACAAGCTTATTTGTGAACATGAACACTTATTTGTGACCATGAACACTTCCAAATTACACTTGATTTTGTCTATTTCCTATGTAGATCACACAGCCTTTGTTTTCTACCTAATGTATTCAAGTCATACATTCTGTTTAATCCTTACAGAACTCATTCAGAAAGAAGTGATACTAAAGATTCTTACCTGAAGAGACTGTGCTTATATCCCAGACCCGGAGCCCTTCTTTCTGACCTCCGAAGGCATAAATAAATGGCAAATCAGGACAACACGAAGAACAGAAGAGAACTCCCTGTAGAGCAAAGAATAGCAAGTCAGGGGTTCCAATCTTTCAAGACAGCCATAATGTCTAGATTCCTGCTCTTGTCTCTAAAAATCTATAACCTAAAATGTTTACTCAAAATCAGTTTACCAGTTTATCTCTTTCAAGCCCACTGCAAATGCAGTTTGCAGTCAAGATGGAAGGGATATTATTGTTCTACAAAGCCAGATACTCAGCATGATGGCCATTCCATGGGGATGTGCGCGTGCTCTGACCACTCGGGTCTCTCATCTTTGTCATCAGTCTATTAGACATTTCTTAATAGACTTAATCTGCTATGTATTCCCAGAAATGTTAGCTCTCCTTTTAAATGACTGACAGTGATACCAGAGGTCACTATTGAGTCTTTAAAATTTTTAATATTTTGGGTTTTACTTTCTACGTTTTTTTTTTTGAGACAGAGCCTCAAGCTGTCACCCTGGATAGAGTACTGTGGCATCCCAGCTCATAGCAATCTCCAATTCCTGGGCTCAAGCGAGCCTCTTGCCTCTGCCTCCCAAGTAGCTGGGACTATAGGCGCCCGCCACAACGCCCAGCCATTTTTTGGTTACAGCCGTCATTGTTGTTTGGCGGGCCCGGGCTGGATTCCAACCCGCCAGCTCAGGTGTATGTGGCTGGCGCCTTAGCCCGTTGAGCCACAGGTGCCGAGCCTGGATTTTACTTTTTAAAATTTTTTTGAGACAATCTTGCTCTGTTGCCCAGGATAAAGTGCTGTGGCATCAGCCTAGGTCAGAGCAACCTTAAACTTCTAGCTTCAAGTGACCCTCCTGCCCCAGCCTCCTGAGGTCAAGCAATCCACTTGCCGCAGTCTCCCAGAGAGCTAGGATTACAGGGGTGAGCCGCCGCACCTGGCCGACACATCCATATTCTTTAATGCAGTGGTTCAGAGAGAAAAGGCAAGCAATTCAAGTCCCAAAGGAAGACAAGGTCAGAAACAAAATAAACAGAGAACAAAGATGCCCAGGGAAATTCTTACCATTTTCATGTCCCTAGAATGAACCAGACTTGGCCTGTCTCCTAAGATATCCCAGATCTTCACATATTTGTCAGCTGAAGCAGTCACAAGACAACCCTTGATTTGACTGCTTAGATCAAGACCTACCGGAAGATAAGTTCAGAGACTCTCACTTTAAAATACTATATAAAATATATTTACGAAATTCTAAATTAATAAAAATAAAAGAAACGTATTCTTGCTCACCAGAGATTTCATCATTGTGGGCATTAAGAGTAAAAATTGGCTTATCTGAACGTGCATCCAAATTGTATACAAAGCCATCATCTGTACTGGCCTGGAAAGAGTAAAAGACAGGTCAGGTCATGTAGAATGACAGTCAACCTAAGCAATGGGGAAAAAGTATAAGCCATTGTAAAAATCAGCTGCATATCCAACATAACTCATGGAGCTAATTATTATTGTTGTTAGAAATTAATGTAGACCTAAAGAATTTACTTTTGGAGTTAGTTTACACTCATATGGACTAATTCTGCTGAGGTATCTACATGGCTGCTGGACATAAGCACGGTGCTGTGGTGAGCAGGCAGGGAATGGTGTTAGAGATGTGGAAGCACAGAGGTGAGGGTTACACCCATGAGAGCACAGGAGACCCCGGGAGTGTGAAGGTAAAAGAGCAGGGGCCTGCTGAGCGTGGCTACTCCAGGTGCAGGCTGAGGAGGAGCCCAGAGAAGTGGGCCAGAGAGGGAGGAGGGAAGAAGGAAGAATGTCAGGGCAGATCAACACTGTCAGTAATCAATATGGCCACAGAGAAACTCAATCAGAAGAGGACTGATAGGCAGAGTAGAGAGGGTGGTCACACAGTCAAGGAAAGCAGGAAATGACAGACACAGAGGCAAGGGTGGGAGACAGAGACCTGAGCCCGTACACAGCTAATGGCAATGGCTGGAGTGAGAGAAGAGGATCAAGAGAGGACAACTGAGGGGTCTTGGGGGGTGGGCTGGGGAAGAGGAGAAGAGGGAGGCGGTCTCTTCCTTTGAGACTAGGGGGGAAGGTGAACCACTTTATCTCCCACCTTCCTAAATATTTGCGATTTTATTATCTATGATCATTTGTTAGCAGGTAACCTCAGGAAATTTGTAAGCCTGACTGCTGAGAGCCATACCATTGAGCTGTAACTGAACTTCATTCCTGATGACTGTAAAGGGAGTCTGGCTTTAGGCGGCTTGGCTGGAAACATTTCCTCTAGTAAGGGCACAAAGCTAAGACTAAGTGTCTCAGAACCATTACTTCAGGAAGCTAACTAAAACTGTCCATATCTTTTATGAAAACTATCTGTAGAAACTCTACATCCTTTACAAAGGGCTACACTTTTACTTTAGGAAAACTGGGAAGTACTGGGTTTATGTCTTTCCCTCTGGATAAAAGATTGGATTTTATTTCTCCATGTACTGAAATATCAGTGGAATCTCACTGACACTACAAGAAAAACTGTCATCCCACAGACAATTGAGGGCGTTTACAGAAAGGCTTTACCTTTTTTCCCCTCCTATTTGGGAGTCACTGCTATTAATTAAATTGGCTAGCATTGTCATTCACTGGAGCTCCATTTAAATATGAGGATTTAATTAAAAGAATATGTTCTTTCATTGATTTAACCATTACAAAATAATTTTATGCTTTCTTTTTTTTGAGACAGAGCCTCAAGCTGTCACCCTGGATAGAGTGCTGTGGCATCACACAGCTCACAGCAACCTCCAATTTCCAGGCTCAAGCAATTCTCCTGCCTCTGCCTCCCAAGTAGCTGGGACTACAGGTGCCCGCCACAACACCTGGCTATTTTTTGGTTGCAGCCGCCTTTGTTGTTTGGCGGGCCGGGCTGGATTTGAACCCGCCAGCTCAGGTGTACTTGGCTGGCGCCTTAGCCTGTTGAGCCACAGGCGCCGAGCCAAAATAATTTTATGCTTAATATTTCAAAGGACTGTATACTGAAAAAAATTGTTAAACTCAATAAGTAAAAAAAAAAAGGTGACATACTTTGGAATGGTTAACAATTAGCAAAATCATTTGCATGCTCAGCATTTTTTTGTGGCTAAGCCATTCTCTTGTTTAAAAAAATCTGATTTTTTAAACCAAAAAACTCAAAACATCACATTATTAATACAGAAAAAACTTCAGAGATTCTCTCTACTATGAAATTAAAGAAAAATAACTTATTAGTAACCTAGACAAGCAAAACAGTAACAGGTATATTCTTACCAAAAAATGACAAGGTGAAAAGTGATTCCAAGTCACCCTCTCGATCTGCCCACTGAACCGCCACATTCGACAGCTTTCCTCTGGACTTCGGCAGTCATACAAAGCAACGGATCTGGACACAGTCAGACAAAATCAGCGTCTGAACAGTTCAATTCTCCTATGTGTTTTACGTTTATGTGTAATGCAATGCTAACAAAACAACATTATAAAGTCAAGATTCAGTTAATCAAAGGCTATTTTAAGGTTCTAAAAGAAAGCAGAAAAAAATGAATTGAGTTTCACTATTTGGTAGATTCTGGCCCTAACTCTTGACGGCACTGGTGGCTCGGAAGGCTCAGTGGTCTTGAATGCCTGTAGGTCAAACTGTCCACTTACAAGATGAATCCTCCCTCTTTCCCAAAGTCTAGGGGCCATTTCTAATATCCCCTTCCCTGGACAAGCTCAGAACCATGTAGCTCACATCTTAGCCATACTTATTCTCTGCAATTGGGTTATTATATTGGGAAGAAACGACACTATTGTAATTGTACGTGAATCACAACTAAAAAATGTAAACATATCACTTCTCAAAAGGGTAAGAAATAAAAATAAAGACTGACTACAAGTTGGTTTTAGCTTCTGCTATCTCTCCTGCCTTTACTTCTTCCTGGGTCTGTGCCCTCTGTCATATGACACGGAAGTTTTTCCCATAAAGGCAGAGTCCATCTCCTTGCTCCAGGTGACCAGTTAGCCCAGAGAATAAGACAGTAAAGTACTAGTTGTAAGACTAGGCATCAAGAGGCTTTGATATCCTTGCTGTGCTTCTGACCCTGTCCTGAGAACACGTGTGGGAAGAACTCCCATGTTGCTTGACAGAGGGCACAGGGGTAAGAAGTGATGAGTTGGGGCCACTGCAGTTCACCAACAGGGGGTTTCCCTTCATATCTGTGCTCCTTTTTCACACATTGAGTCTGAAGGTGGGAAGCAGAAGCTAAGACCAACTTGTAGTTAGTCTTTATTTTGATTTCTTAAACTCCTGGGCTCAAGTGATCCTCCCAGCTCATCTTCTTGAGTAGCTGGGTCCAGCGGTATGTGCCTACCACCTCTGGCTAATTTTTCTATTTTTTGGAGAGATGAAGTCTTGCTGTGTTGCCCAGGCTGGCCTCAATTGCTCCTCCTGCCTCAGCCTCCCCAAAGTGCTGCCTGAGCCACCGTGCCTGGCCCTGTCTTCACAGTAAAGAGGATGAAAACGGAGGAGCAGTGATGCCTGATGTGCTTTCTTACTTATCATAAGATCCAGAAATCAGAGTTTGTGCTTCAAATGGATGAAACTGCAAAGTCTGGACCTAAAGGGAGGAAACATAAGCAAAGAGATCTGTGTTTGCTCTTGGTAAAGTTATCTTTGGCAAGAAGCAATTTGGCAGTGTTTCTATAAATTTTTCCTTTTGAAATTCAGTACTAACTTAAAGAAATATATATATATTTCATAATCAAAAAGGCAAACTATATTCCCAAGTAAAAGATGGTACTTAAAAGACATAATGCAGCATTCCCCATTTGGTCGAATACTATGTTCCTCAAATATTAAAGGACATTTGGAAGAAAAAGGGAAGTGTCAAATACATCGGGCCAAATCCATAGGCTCCAGAAGTCCCAAAATGTGCATTAGTAAATTAGATCGCCCAGGCACGCTGCAGGAATGGATGTGTTACATCCTGTAAAATCACTGGGACAGACACCCCACTCTCCGCCCCTCTTTAAGGAACCTCTATAAACGTGTTTCAGGGCACTAATGTTCCTGCTCCCATTATTACACCTCTAAAACCTACCACATAGGGTTTTTTGAAAATCCAATGACAGAACATGTAAAATGCTTTGTAAGCCATATAAAATTATATTAAAAGCAATATTTGGAATTATTTTTAGCCAATATTTGTCCCAGGTTTTTTTTTTTGCTTGAGACAAGAGTCTCACTATGTCGCCCTGGGTAGAGTGCCATAGTGTCATAGCTCACAGCAACCTCAAACTCTTAGGCTTAAGCAATTCTCTTGTCTCAGCCTCCCAAATAGCCGGGACTACAGGCACACGGCTATTTTTTTGTTGTAGTTGTCACTGTTTTTGAACAGGCCCAGGCTAAGTTCGAACCTGCCAACCCCGGTATATGTGGCCAGTGCCCTAGCTGCTGAGCTACAGGCACTGAGCCTTGTCCCATATTTTTGAGACACCCTTTGATTCACTAAATCACCATACCTTATCTGCGTGTACAGCAAGGCTAGCTGCTGGTTTCCCCAGGGACATATCCCACAGAATTACAGTATTATCAGCTGATGCACTTGCCAATACATTTCTGAGAAAGGGAAGAATAAAATGAGGTAATCTTTTAAAAATCAAAAGCATTAAATATAAGAGAAGGATTTCATTTACAATAGCATCAAAAAGAATAAAATACTTAGGAATACATTTAACAGAAAATGCATAAGACTTAAATAATGAAAACTACCAAAGATTGCCAAAACAAAAAGTAAATAAACAGAAAGGTATCCAAGTTCACGTTCTGGAAGACAATTTTGTTAATAATATGGAAACACTACATCTATAGACTGAGCTACAAATTCAACTAATTCCTTTCAAAATCCTGGCTATTAGGTGGCACCTGTGGCTCAAAGGAGTAGGGCGCCGGCCCCATATGCCAGAGGTGGTGGGCTCAAACCCAGCCCTGGTCAAAAATAGAAAAAAAACCCAAAAAACAACAAAATCCTGGCTATTTTTTTACATTACGTGATTAAGCTGATTCTAAAATTGATATGGAATTTTGGGTTCCATAATAGAGACTCAAAATAGCAAAAATATACTGAAAAAAGGAACAGCAAAGTTGGAAAGCTCACATGTCTTGATTTCAAAACTTACTGAAAAGCTAGAGTAATCACAAAAATGTGATACTAGCATAAGGATAGACATAAGGATTAAAGAAATAGAGTGAAGAGTCCAGAAATAAGCCCTTAAATTTACAGTCACTGATTTCTGAGAAGGGTGCCAAGACAATTGAACGTTCAACGGTGGAGAACTGTCTTTTCAACAAACGGCTGAGGGACCAACTGAATATCATTTGAAAGAATAAAGATGGATCTCACGTCATATTCCATATACACACAAAAAAAACTCAAAATAGATCACAACGTAAATATAAGAGCTAGTACTATAAAACTATCAGATTAGAACAAAGATGTAAATCTTCATGACCTTGGGTCAGGCAACAAAAGACATAAACAGATAAAAGTAGACTTCGTTGACATGAAGAACTTGTACTGCAAATGACACCATCCAGAAAGTGAAAAAAACCCACAGAATGGGTGAAAATATGTGCAAATCATGCATTTCATAAGAGGTTAGTATGCAGAAGTTATGAGAACGCCAACAACTCCAACTCCAAAAACACCGCAATTAAAAAATGGGCAAAGGGCTTGAATAAACACTTCCTGCTAAGAAGACATACACAAAGATGCTCAACATTATTAGTTATGAAGAAATGCAAATTAAAGCCACAATGAGATACTGCTTCACAGCCATCAGAACAGCTATTATCAAAAACAAACAAACAAACAAACAAACAGAAAATAACAAATGTTGGGAGAATATGGAGAAATTGAAACTCTCGTGTGAACCACTGGTGGGGATATAAATGATGCAACCACTATGGAAAACAGTATGGTGGCTCCTCAAAAAAATTAAAAACAGAAATTACTATGAAATTCAACAATAACACTTCTAGGTATATAACCTGAAAGAACCAAAAGCTGAGACTTGAGCCAATATGTGCATACCCATATTCATAGCAGCATTATTTGCAGTAGAAAGGTAGACACAACACATTGTCTGCTGATAACACAGTGGATAACACAGTGTTGGACAGACTCATAAAGAAGCATTATGCAGCTCTAAAAAGGAAGGAAACTGACACATACTATGAAGAGGATGAAGTTGAAGACATTATACTAAGTCAAACAAGCCAGTCACAAAGAAGTAAATACTTCATGATTTTACTCACACGAAGTACTCAGAGCAGTCAAATTCAAAGAGACAGAAAATAGGAAGGCTGGTGTCAGTGGGTAGGGGAAATGGGGAATTAGTATTTAAAGGGACAAAGTTTCAGTCTGGGAAGATGGAACAATTCTGAAGCTGGACGGTGGTGATGGCCGTATAACAACATGATTGTACTAAAAGCCACTGAACTGTAAACTTAAAAAGAGTTAAAGGGGTAAATTTTGTGTTTTATATATTTTGCCATAACTTAAAAGAAAAAAGAATAAACGAGAATGTGGACATGTCAAAGAAAACTAAATGAGGTTAGAAAAATGTGTTCTGGGAAGAAACACAATCCTGACCCCCTCTCCCCCCAGCACTGCCACACACGCTGCGGTTTGTCTAGTGGTGGTGGGAGGATGACACCTGGTCACCAACATGTCACGAGCACCTAAATGAAGAGCTGGACACAAAGATGCAGACAGCAGAGCTCCTACCCACAGGAACACCGCAGGAAAGGAAGACAGGACAGACACAAGAGCCCACAGCACAGGAACAGGGGCAGGCGGAGGCATGGCTACGACCACGTGGTGACAGTCTTTACAATCATTCAAATGTCATTTTTTTTTACCTGATTAGCTTATTCCATGAAAGGTCAAGGACAGCATCAGTATGCCCTTCTGCTGAGGAACTCTGTAATAATTGTTTTAATTACTTTTTGTTTTAAAGTCTCCCATTATAAAATTGATAAGTTAATTTGCAAGGTTTTTAAATCTTAAGATTACTTTATTGGTATTATTAAACTTGCTTGAAGAACTGAGAAATAAACATCTTGTCTTCCTGTTAGGTACCTATGATAAATAATCTTTGCAGGGAAGAAGCTACAGTAGTTCTTTTATTTTTTATTTTTTTACTTTTTTTTTGTAGAGACAGAGTCTCACTTTATCACACTCAGTGGAGTGCCGTGGCGTCACACAGCTCACAGCAACCTCCATCTCTTGGGCTTAGGTGATTCTCTTGCCTCAGCCTCTCGAGTAGCTGGGACTACAGGTGCCCGCCACAATACAGAAGTTCTTTTTTTTTTTATTTATTTTTTTTTGAAACAAGGTCTTGCTATATTGCCCAGGCTGATCTCAATCCCCTAGACTCAAGCAATCCTTCCTCCTCAGCTGCCCAAACTGCTAGAACTAAGGTGTGTGCTACTAGGCCCAGCTATAGTAGTTCTTAATCTAAGTACTACAATTCTAAAAATATTAATATTGCTTCCCATCCCTCTCAAAACTCAGCAGTTTAAAAAGCTAAAGAAATTAATACATGGTTATCTAGAACTCAACACACTAAAGGCTAAATAGAACATTTTTTAAAAGTTCAAAACTAGTATATTAGTGCAGATAGCTACTGTGCACGAACAACGTACCCTAACAATCCTTCATAAATAGTAGCTGTTCACGCTAACATACTAGTTTTGAAGAAGTTTTGTGTAAGAAAGAAATTATGCAAATGGAAGCTTTATGTAATCAGAAATAAGCTTTCCTTGGATGAGCTTTTTCAAAGTAGAAATTACAATAACTTCCTAACTACCTGTCCTGTTTCACCAAGAATATCTGATTGGACAAGTACTGGGGGAGGTGCCAAAAATCATAAATATTGGGGCCCTTTGTGTTCTTCACATCCCCCACTGCCTATTCCCCAGAAAACTTATCTCCACTTGCCATCAAACATCTATTAAGTTCTTTACCTTCTTCCCTTTCTTTTTCTTCTTTTTTGAAAGTTTACTTCCAAGTGTGAAGACAGGTTCTAAAGAGTCCACTATATCAAGGTCCCACACTTCAATAACAGGTGTCATGCTTCCCACAGCAATATAATTTCCTGTAGGAAGAGACGATGCACTCAGGATTACAAAATGAAAAGGCACATATCACTTCTAATCAAATACACTACACTGCAGACTGAGTAATGGGTTAGAGAGGTGCTTCTCAAATGTGCACAGGCACTGGGTGAATACTGTTAAGATGCAGATTCTACTTTAGGTGGTCTTGAGTAGGCCTCAGCGAGCTCCCAGGCGATGCCAAATGCTGTGCTGTTGTTAGTCTATGAACCACAATTTGAGTAACACAGATTCAATCTCTTGGCTCCAGTATCCTTACTTATACAATGAGAACAACCCCTCCCTTCCTCCTTTATGGTATCTTATGGGGATGAAGATCAGATGAGAACGTGAACAAACCTTACGAACAAGATATAAGACATCAGTATTATTAGTATTCCAATGTTTATTAAGAAGTGTAGACAGGGGCAACTAATAGTGTGCAGATGTGGTTTAAAAAATTAATGTGAGCCAGGCATGGTGGCTCATGCCTGTAATCCTAGCCCTCTGGGAGGTCAAGGCTGGAGGATTGCCTGAGCTCACAGGTTCAAGAGCAAGAGTGAGATTCCATCTCTAAAAAATAGCAAAGTGTTGTGGTGGGTGCCTATAGTCCCAGCTACTTGCGAGGCTGAGGCAAGAGAATCGTTTGAGCCCTAGAGTTTTAAGTTGCTGTGAGGTATGACACCATGTCACTCTACCAAAGGTGACAAAGACTCTGTCCTCAGAAAAAAAAAAAGACGAATGTAAGAATCTAATTATTTGTGACAAGCCTCTTCACCTTAGTTTATCTGATGTTTTCTAAAACAGATTATGCCACTTAACTAAACCCAGTAACATCAGACACAGCATGCCATTTTATACTGAGTCTTCATGGGACTTAACAGTGCCATAGCTCAAAAGGCTTTCAGGCCCTGTCTCTCAGCCTACAGTGGAGTAGCAACCTCCTTAGCTTCTGTCTGAAGCCTGGAGATATACAGACCCCAAGCAACTAAGTGATGGTGTGCTAAAAACCGTATAACTTCATAAAGTAAGAGTATCAGCAGCAATTCTGAAAACATTAAAGAGAACACAATTTACACAGGTAGGAAAAAGCACATGGGACTAAGAAGCATTGAGCAACCTTGAGTTTTCCAATTACCAGTAGAATCATCTGGGCTAGGATCAAAATTCAGCCATTCCACACTCAGAGGATAAGCAGACAAGAGTATATCATGGTGTACATAAAAAGAGTCTTCTTCTTGATTATAAACTGAAAAGATTGGGAAAGAGATGTTATTACATCAGAACAATAGTCATCAAAAATCACTGCCCACTCAAAAGAACAGACTTTCTCTATCTTTAGAAGATAAAATAAGCATTCCTGGTAGAGACCTTATGAGTGTCTGTTTTCTATAACGAGTGAACTATAAGACAGATAAGTCCTATAACTTATCTGGCAAGCATGCAGGCAGCATATCTGTCAATGTTCATGCTCCCCTTTGGGGCAGGCTACATCCTGGGAATAAATTAGACAGGCAGAATTTTTACCTAGCAGTAATGGCTTTTGAATTTCCTTCTAATGTCACTAAGTGTGTCTCACTTGAAGCATTACTGCTCCTATTGGTATCACAGAGAGGAAATTGGTAGACTGTACAGAATTTAACTATATGACTAATTTAAATGAGGTACAACAGGATCTGGCACCTAAAAATCTCATAATAGTAAGTATTACAGTTATTATTTTAATATCACTTAGACAACCTTTTAGAAAGGGATTTGTTTCACTTACCATGCACCTCTAAATTGCACTGGTCCTGTTCAGCTCGGCCACAAACTATAAGATTGTCGCTGGGCTTAATCAAGAAATCTTCACGTTCATATTGTTCCTGAGTAGAGAGAAAATAAGTCATTGGTTGAAAGTAGATATTCAGTAATATTTCTTAAACACTTAAGAGCATAATTAGCTAGTCCCATAAAGACTCAGTGTAATGCCTATAATCCCTGTGCTTTGGGAAACTCAGGTGGGAGGAATACTTGAGACCAGGAATTTGAGACCAGCCTGGGCGATGTAGTAAGACCTCTCATCTCTACAAAAAATAAAAAAATTAGCTGGGCATAGTAGTGTGCTCCTATAAGCCCAGCTTCTTAGAGACTGAGTCTAAGAGTTTAAAGTTACAGTGAGCTATGACTGCCCCCTTACACTTCAGCCTGGGTAACAAAGTAAGACCTTGTCTCTAAAAATACAATTTTAAAAGTTAAAAATAAGCATAATTAGAAAAGTGATGTAAATATTTACTGTATCTTTCAGAGTAACGTAAGGATCTTGATCATTACTCCCGTAGACCGTAAGACCCAAGAGAGATTCGCCAAGAGTCTCAGCATCTGTAAGAATTATTCATAAATTAAAATGAATAAAACAGTCACTTGGACAAAAACATTTTCTCTAAAACACCATCTTTGGACTTAGAGCCAACCATCTATCTTACAATTAACTCTGAATCATCCATTCTTGGGAAAGGAAACTGCATAGTTACAAGCAGGAATTTAAAAGCCATTTATAGTTGACCTTTGAAAGGCATTTCTGATAGTCTTAGAATTTATTCTAATGAAGAAATTAAATCTGGGAGAACATAGAACTTTCCTCCTATTTTCCAGTTTGCTCCTTCAATCGTGATTGCAGGTACTACAGAGAAAAAGCCTTGAGAACCTGGAAATAAAATGACCCTGAATCCAACACAGAATAAATAAGACTGAGAAATGACAAACTTCATGAACTTCAGCAAGGCTGCTTTATTGCATGCACTCTTGGAACTGTAGATATGATGCCTTATAAATATGAAAAAAAATATTGTAGACTGTTTCCACTAAACTTCCTTGAAAATGCAATTATTCTTTCACGGCATGGCACAGCACAGAGTAGACCCAGAGTAACGTAACTCAGGAAAAGGAACTGTTAGAGGAAGCTACTTTAAGGCAGGACTGAAGGGTCTTGAACATCTGATACCACGTATACAACAGAGAAGGGACTTTCTACCACATGAGAAAGAGCTGACTCTGAATGCCACCTCTCCAGGCTCTTCCCTTCTCTGTATTCCCGTGGCACTCTGTCTCTAATAAGGTTGGGGCCCACAACCCAGAATCCAGTGGAAAATACTATTTGCTGCACTGCATCTGGTACAGCACTGAAAATAACGGAGGCTTTAGAGCGAAAGACTGTTCAAACTGCAGCATCACTCTTCCACCAGCTGTGTGCCACTGGTAAATGGAGGTAATACGCTCTCAGTACTGCATAAAGAAAAACGAGATTTGCAGTAGTGTCCCAGACAGATGGCCAGGGGAATGAGGAATGAGGAGGAGTGAGTATCTAGATGAAAAAATATATAAACAACAGTAAAATTTGATATAGATGGAGCAAAAAAGTCAAGGTTACTTCTTGTCTGGATGAAAAGAGACATATCAGTGAAAATATAATGGGAAGAAGGGGTATAATTCCTTAAGAAAGCATCTACAGGCTCGGTGCCTGTGGCTCAACGGGCTAAGGCGCCAGCCACGTATACCTGAGCTTGCGGGTTCAAATCCAGCCTGGGCCCGCCAAACAACAATGACGGCTGCAACCAAAAAATAGCCGGGCGTTGTGG
>CAUYON010195300.1:0-17706 GCA_963573935.1 Arctocebus calabarensis | reverse complement strand
TATATTTATTGAAGGTCACATAATGGGGGGATTATTTTGATCATATTTATTGTTGTATAAATGAAGAAAATTTTTCTTTTCTTTTTTTTTTTGTCTTAAATGAAGAAAATTTTTATTTTATTTTATTTTTTTTTTTTTTTGTGACAGAGCCTCAAGCTGTCGCCCTGGGTATAGTGCTGTGGCATCACAGCTCACAGCAACCTCCAATTCCTGGGCTCAAGCGAGTCTCTTGCCTCCGCCTCCCAAGTAGCTGGGACTACAGGCGCCCACCACAACGCATGGCCATTTTTTGGTTGCAGCCATCATTGTTGTTTGGCGGGCCCGGGGGCTGGATTCGAACCCGACAGCTCAGGTGTACGTGGCTGGCGCCTTAGCCCGTTGAGCCACAGGCGCCGAGCCTAAATGAAGAAAATTTTTAAAGATTGTATTAAAAATACACATGCTAGTGGGAGGCACCTGTGGCTCATGGAGTAGAGTGCCTGCCCCATATACCAGAGGTGGCAGGTTCAAACCTGGTCCGGCCAAACACTGAAAAAAAAAAAAAAAAAAAAAATACACATGCGGGTGGTGCCTGTGGCTCAAAGGAGTAGGGTACTGGCCCCATATGCCAAAGTGGCAGGTTCAAACCCAGCCCCAGCCAAAAACTGCAAGAAAAACCAAAAAAACAAAAAGACACATGCTAGTTTATTTGTCTGAGATTCTCGTTTACCAAACATGCTTTATTTTCAACAAAGTTCTTAATAAACATCATTTAACATAAAAAGAATAATGATTGCATGCCATATAGGGGCCAGAAACAGTATCCTTATTGTTTTGTAAACTCTGTTCTTTATTTAGTGAATATCTTAATTCACAGTGAAAACAAGTGACTCTAGTTTTATATCTGTTTAAAAAGAAAATTAATTACTCACAAGCTGTAATGATGTCAAGTATTTCTTCCACCACAAATACTTCTGGTAGGCAGGTCCCAATGCACAAAGCCCATAGTAGGTATACATGACTACATGCACAGCTGTATTCAGAAAGGCATGGAATGTTCCCAAACCACCTGGAAAATAAAATTGTTACAACAAGGGGGCATTGTTCCCTAAAATTAAACACATTTTTGTCTCTACTGAGATTTTAGTGTAAATTATTTCTTAAATTTCAGTGGGGAAAAATCATCAATGCTGTTAAACAATCATTGGATTAGAGTGAGTTGAACAATATGTTTAGTAAAATATAAATTTCTTATAAAGTAAATTAGCATGTCTTTATCTGTTATATCTTAAGATGGTTTACGATTTGGGTTTACGTAACAAACTTAGTTGAGTTACATTTTAAATATGTTACACTGCTAAATAATCATAGTAAAATTCAAATTTTAGTAAGGATTAACATATATAAAGTATAGCAAGAACATTAATCTTAAGTGTACGTGATGATTATCCACAGATATATACGCTCATGCAACCACCAGAATCAAGACAAAGAACACTTCCAACACTGTGTGAGATTCCCATGTGCCCCTTTGAAGAATATACCCCTCCCAATGTAAATTTTATTCTGACTTCTACCATCAACTGTTAGTTTTGCCTGTTATTAAATTTCACCTAAGTGCAATTACATAGGATATACTCTTTCATGGCTGCTTCCCTTCCTCAACGTAATGTTTCCATTCATGCATGTTGGTGTGTATATTAGAAGACTGGCCCATTTTACGACTTTGTGGTATTATTTCACTATGTGTATGCATCACTTTCCATTCTCCAATTGAAAGACATTTGGGTTATTTCTAATTTGGGCTATTTTAAATAAGGACGTTAAGACTATTTTTGTACATGTCATTGCATAAAATCAAATTCACTTTTCCTACTGTCAATAATGTTTATTGAATAATTTTGTCAGTAAAACCACTGGCTTTTATTAGCAAGCTATGCTAAATTTGCTTTAATCAATTATTGTTTTTCCAAAATAAATATCTATTAACTGTTAAATCATCCTTGTTAACTGCCTTCATTTGATTATACCTTCCTAGCTTGGTTTTTCTCTTCTAATTTCATATCTCCTACCGATCACCTTTAATTTACAACAGAAGTAAAGAACACCCAGAAGCATAAGAAAAGAAAAGAGCATTTCAATTGTCGTTAGCTATGCCACGAGTACAGTGGAAGGGGTAACAGGTTGATGGCGGTGGTGGGGGGAGAAACAAAAACTCTTTACTATGGTCTTTTTCCTATGAAGAATAATCTAAAGAATCTGTAGTCTTTTTGTTTCTTAAGACAGGATCTCGCTTTATTGCCTGAAGTAGAATGCAGTGGTATCCCCATAGCTCAGAGCAACCTGAAACTCCTGAGCTCAAGTGATCCTCTTGCCTCAGCTTCCCAAGTAGCTGGGACTGGAGCCATGTGTCATTATACCTAAATAATTTTTCTATTTTTCATAGAGACAGTGTTTCACTGTTCAGACTGGTCTCAAACTCCTGGCCTCAAGTGATCCTCATGCTTTGGCCTCTCAAAATGTGAAGTTTATAGGGGTAAGTCACCATGTTCAACCAAAATCTGTATTCCGTATTTTTTTATCCCATTTTTTTTAATCTGAGTTTTTTTTTAATTTGAGGGTATAAATCATTAGGTCAAATTGTTTGCATTTGTTAGGTAAAGTTCAAATTGTAGCTGAGTTCTTCACCCAGGAGGTGTCCTATATACCTTTACCCAACAAAATGTAATATTTATTGAATGAGTTAATGTCACATATGCAATCATTAAAATAATATGTAAACCATATTAAAATCTTTAAATATTGTTTAAGTTAGTTATCATTACTTATAGTAGTATCCAAATTTGAATCTTTATTTTGTGTCATTAATTGTGATGTACAACAAAAAAACTCATCACTTCTTTCTCTAAAAATTTCTGGATTTTCTTTAATGCTTTTATTTCAATGAAATTGATACCGAAAGTCATTGTAATCTTCAATTGGTTTTGTTATAAAAAAAATTATCCCTATGTTAAATAGGTGAGGGCAAGTTAGAGGAAAAGGCACCACCGCTGTTAGCTTATTACACACGAGAAAGATGTAAAAAGATAGCATCAATTTAAAATGTATTTTATTTATTTATTTATTTAGAGACAGAGTCTCAAGCTGTAGCCCTGGGTAGAGTGCCATGGCGTCATAGCTCACAGCAACCTCCAACTTGGGGTCAAGTCATCTTCTTCCCTCAGTTTTTCTTTAGTAGAAACGGGCTCTCTCTTTTGCTCAGGCTGGTCTTGAACTCAAGCAATCTACTCACTTCAGCCTTCCAGAGTGGTAGGATTACACTCACTCTGAGTGAGCCACCATTTTTGAATGTATTTTAAATATATAATCATGTAGTTGTAATGAATAGTATAAAAATGTAAAATATACATTTATTTGAAAAATTGACAATAATAATTCAGTGATGAACTTTTTTTAAAAACTTGCACATGCCAAAATATTAAGCCTTCTGTGTAGGCACCAAACTTTGATTATTAAATAAGATAATGAAAAATTTTAAAATAGGAAAACAAATTGTATTTTGATTAATATGAATTATAAAGGTAAAATATTACTATATATTCTGTATGCATAAAGATTGTATGGTTTCTATTAATTATAAAATTCTCATATATACTGTCAAAAATATAATTAACATCCCACATTAGTAAGAGAACCTTGACATATTTTTAATACAAATACTGCCAACTTTTAATACAAATACCACATTATGCTTCATCATTTTCTCTTTGATTTTTATAGAGACCAGTTTTCAAGAGACTGTTCGTGCTTTTTATAAATTACTTAACTCGTGCATGTGTCATATGTAAAATCTCTGAGGTAGAAGAAGTATGGCATCCTTCCAATTTCACTCTAACGTGATACGAGTTTAAAACTCATCATTCCCATTCTTAGAAAAATAAAAACTTGACAAACTAAATTTTAGAGACTTCCCTTACTCATGGAAAAAATGAGGACACCAGGGAAACAAATCACCAACTTGGAATCTGCACAGGGGAATCCAGTGATACTCGGATTAAATATGTTCAGTGGACCAGATGTTGGCACCATAAATGGATAGGAACACTTTAGTGGTAATTTTGAGGAATCGTATGGACAGAGTATGAATTGGGGATTTTTTTTATGAGCTACTTACACTACACATGAGGAGGTAGGGTATTATTTTTTAGGTCATCTAAGATTATTTAAAAATTATTATTGTAAAATCTAAGAAAACTACTAAAATATGCACCATCTGTATATACTACATATATTCACACCTGCGTATATACTTGTATACACCTGTGTAATGCTGTAAGAGAAGAATAAAATGGAACAATATAAAATGTTCAATCAAACAAGAGAAGGCAGAAAAAGAAGGGTAAAATGAAGTATAACACAAAAGCTCAACAAAAAGAAAACAGTTACAAATATAGTAAATATCAATCAAACTATATAAATAATCATTTTAAATGTGTATGGTCGAAGCATACTAATTTAAACACAGATATTGTCAAACTGTATTTTTAAAAATGGACCTTACTTTTTGTTTTCTATCACAAACTTAGTTTACATATAAAAACTCAAGGAGATTCTGAGTAAAGGATAAAGCTTCCAACTCTATGTAACACAAAACTAGAGTGGCTGTATTAATTTCCAACAAAATAGATTTAAGAACAAGAAATATTATCAGGCATAAAGAGAGATATTAGATATCAATTTTTCAAGAAGACATATCTTAAATCTGTATGCAGCTAACAGAGCATCACATTTCTAAGATGTTGAAACTAACTTCTCTTAGAAGTGCCAGATTTGACATATATTAAACGTGACTCCAATATGATGAGTGGAATGGAATATAATACATGAGATTATATATATTCTCTCCAGAATTTAATAATGTGAAATCTCAAATCAAAAAGAAAATATCCACATTATACAGAAGCCGAGACGCATTCTTCCTCTATTAAGTCCTTATATCTAAATCACCAACTGCTTGTGAAGGAAGGGGAGAGCAGAGAGAGGAAGAATGAGGGAGGGGTGGGGAAAGGAAGAGCAGAGAGAGGGAAGGAGTAAGAGGGGCGGGGTCTTGGGGTCTTGGTGTGTGCCACACCTTTTGGGGAAAAAACACGATTGTAAGAGGGACTTTTCCTAACAAATGCAACCAGTGTAACATGGTTTCTTGTACCCTCAATGAATCCCCAACAATAAAAAAAAAAAAAAACATGATTTTTCATAATCTCCTGGCTAGAGTCTACCTTTATTAGCCAGGCAAAGTTAAAGTTAGAATTTATAGAAGCATCCTTATTGTTATATTTGGGAGGAAGATATTTGAGATAATTACGCCTTTTTTATTTTTTACCTTGTTTCTCAATTCAGGATCATTATACTGAACATTACAATCAAAGAAGACAAAGGATAATTCTACTGCCCTAGGAAAAGGACAGTCAGCTAGTGAACCATGTGCCTAAAGAGACAGCTATGATACTCAAAGATTTTCTGAAATCAAGCTTATTTGGATTTGGAATAGTACTTCATACTCTGTTCTTCATACAATAGGAGGATGGGACTATGGGAGGAGGATAAACACTACAAAAAACAGTATAATTCTATTCTTTTCTTTAAAATATTTTTAAAATGTAAATTATCGATGCCATTTTAGGTTTGTATATGCAGCAAATATTTTTCTAACTGAAGGAAAGGAAGAAAGTTCAATCTAGTTTAAAAACAAATATTTTAGCTTCAAATTTTATATTAGAAAGATACTCTGATTTGCATTCGAAATAAATGTGAAACCATTTTTGCCCATCACAGGGTTACTTTTATTTAGACCTCTCTCACTGGCAATATTACTGTGTGTTTAGTAACGATCTGGGACAGGATTGTTTCCTAGTATCATCCACTAAAATCCCCATCCACTTAGATACTTTGTTACATAACTCTGCAGTGGGAGCTTACTCTTAAGTATCCTGGAAAATATAATAAAATAAAATTTATATTGCTACTCAATTATAAGATATATAATAACAATGGGTGAGTGTAGAAGTACCAAGATTATGTAAATAAAAAGTAGCTCATGCCTACCAGTCACTGTAAAGATGAAACCGAATATCATGTTCATAGGTCAGAAGATGGCATTAATAATCAGGTGATTCCAAGATCAATTTATATAGACATTGCAGGCAGCATAGATAAAAAGCCAGACGATGAAATTGATGAAAATGCCTTAGTATCTCAGGATAAGAGTAAGTAGAGTTTTCCTTGCTTTCATCTTTCTCTAAAATTTTAGATTGAAATTTAATTTTAAAAAATCTTGTCAAAACATGTAAATCTCTGCCAAAAGCAAAAGTCATGTTTGCTGCCCAGACATGCTTTTCCACTTTGCTTCCTTCCTTAATAATGGTACCGCCAGCCATGGATAGACAACCTATGATTTTCAGGTCACACGTGGCCTTCCAGATCCCCAAGTGCAGCTGCTCAACTGAATCCAAGCTTCACAGATTTAAAAGGATTTGCTGTGAAAATTTTCAATTCAGTCAAAAGGCCGCATTCAAGGTTCCAGACCATATGTGACCTCAAATGTCTCAGACGTTTAGAGTTAGGTCTTTATATTTGCCTTTGTGTTTTCCCTTCCTTTTCTTTGTCCAGCATTTAACTCAGGATAACCATCCAATCTGAATAAAAAGTCCTTTTTGGGGGGTTACCTAATCATCTATTTGGTAGAAAGACACTTTGCCTTTTCATTTCTAATACCAACGTCTTGCCTGTAAGAGGTGCTCAACAATACTACTTTGTGACTAAAAGAAATAAGCAAAGATGAGGTCCCTTGATACTATACACTTAAACCTCAACCCAACATTTTCATTATTGCTAACACATTAGTCACTTACTTTTCAAGTACATACTTTTTTCTCTTCTTTCTTCTCCACCTCCTTCTTCTCAGTATCAATTATCCTCTTAAAAAATCATGCCCAAATGCTTTTCTCTACCCAAAGTTCTCATCTATTTTATTAAAAAAATCCTTTTCATCCATATCAATAACCACACTAGCCTGTTACTAATTTTGTATGATTAAAATGGGCTATTGTTCTTTCACATCTCATATATTATTCCCTCAGAGTTTTGTTCAAAGTATGTTTGCTATTCACTGTATTACTTTCTTGCCTTTCAAAACTTACCCCTAGCTCTAGAGCCAATGGAAATTCCAGTTACTTTAGTAACTTGTCCCTAAGGATTCCCTCACAGCAATAAAACCACCTCTGAAAACCACTAAAACATGACAGAGTCTCCTTTGAAAAAAAGGCATGTATGTCTGACTTATATCCCTTTATTTAACAGCAATTCATAAACTCATATTTGTCCCAATCTATATGTATTATTTTTTATATTTTCTATAACTTCATTCATTATTAGCAAAAGTCAGCACCAATTCACTTTTGACATGAATAAATTTGAAATAAAGACTTATTTCAAATTGGAACACTGTCACAATTATTTTTGTAACTGATAAATAATAAATTATATTGAACAAAAGCAAAAGGAAACAAGAAAATACATTGCTAATCAATTATGTGAATTTGTAAGAAAAAAACATTTCATCATTGATCATTTACCCAGTTGTTCTCGGCAAGGCCATTTTTAAGGCAAATTTTACAAAATCAAATAAATCTTCTATTTAATATCTAAAATGATTAAGTGTGCTTGTAACCTGTGCATGACAGAAAATAATTCTTTACGAACATTTATTCAGTACACATTTCAACAATAAAATGTATACATTTTCTAGTTCAAATTTCTACTTAAATCATTCCATTCAATACCTAGCTTAATACCAGGTAAACAAAGAGGCTAATGCATGGCATTAAATTGAGGTAGGAAGCAGAAGTCTGCTTAAAACTTTGTTTTCCATAAAGAGAAATTATATTCCCTGAGAATAATATAAATTTCGATTGGTAAGTCCATTATTTAAATGATTAAAAATAAACACAGTGCCTAAAAAATGATGAAAATGCTATTCCAATTTCAATGAAACTTATACACTTTTTTAAAAGTCCTAATAGATTTTTCTCTCTCTCTCTTTTTTTTTTTTTTTTTTAGTTTTTTGAACCAGGTTACATTGCTTGCATTTGTTAGATAAAGTCCCTCAGATAATTGTGTCCCACCCACAAAAGTTGTATCACATACCATGACCCCTTGCACCCCACCATCTGTCCCTATCTCTGCTCTTCCCTTCCCCCATCCCGACCATGTACTAGGTCATTAATTGTCCTCAAATCAGAATTAAGTACATAGGATTCTTGCTTCTCCATTCTTGTGATGCTTTACTAAGAGTAATGTGTTCCACTTCCATCCGGTTTAATACAAAGGATGTAAAGTTTCCTTCTTTTTTAAAGGCTGAATGGCATTCCACAGTATACATATACCACAGCTTATTAATCCATTCCTCGGTTAATGGGCATTTAGGCTATTTCCACATTTTGGCGATTGTAAATTGGAGCTGCAATAAAAAGTCTAGTGCAAGTGTCTTTATGGTAAAAGGATATTTTTCCTTCTGGGTAAATGCCCAGTAATGGGATTGCAGGATCAAATGGGAAGTCTAGTTTGAGTTCTTTGAGGATTCTCCATATTCCTTCCAAAATGGTCGTATTAAGTGTAAAAGTGTTCCTTTCTCTCCACATTGACACCAGCATCTGCAGTTTTGAGATTTTGTGATGTGAGCCATTCTCACTAGGGTTAGATGATCATTCAGGTTGGTTTTGATTGCATTTCCCTAATAATTAGGGATGATGTTTGTTTTTTCATGTTTGTTAGCCACTCATTTGTCTTCTTTAGAGAAGGTTCTATTCATATCTCTTGACCATTGGGATTGGGATTGTTGGCTTTTTTCAAGTTGATTTATTTGGGTTCTCTGTACATCCTAGGTATCAAGCTTTTATCTGATTCAAAATGTGAAAATATCTTTCCCCATTGTGTTGGTTGTCTATTTTCTTTTATTGTTGTCTCCTTAGCTGTACAGAAGCTTTTCATTTTAATTCATTCCCATTTGTTTATTTTTATTGTTGCAGCAATTGCCACAGAAGTCTTCTTCATAAAGTATTTCCCCGGGCCAATATCTTCCAGTGTTATTCCTGTGCTTTCTTTGAGGATTTTTATTGTTTCATGCCTTAAATTTAAGTCTTTTATTCATTTTGAATGGATTTTTGTGATTGGAGAAAGGTGTGCATCCACATTTTAAAAATGTTTTTATTCACTTTTATTATATTCATTAGGCAAATTCTAAAGGTATGTTTAGAATAAGATGTTTTACATTTATCCAATGATTATATATTTCTTACAATATATAATTTTAGCAAAGAGTATAACTCTTTAAAATGAAGGATTATGTGCATTAATTCCTAGTATATATGTTATTTATCTTTCATACTGGTAAATTCACTACTATTAACATTAAACCTGTTATTTACTTTAAGCATATTGGTGGTTCATAATTTAAAACTTATTTGGAAAGAAGATAATACAATTACTGGCTTATAGCTTCAAGAATATAATCTACTTTTAGAGGAAGTAAAGGTATTTGAGAAATGCTTTATAATGAAATGAAAATAGCAAGAATTAATTTCATGGTCTAAAGACTGCCATGGAAAAGGAACAAAACACATATACGTGCATACAGACAGGCACACACATACACACACCTTAGAATCCACTCTCCTAATGAGTTAGGTACATACTAGAAAATTTTTTTTTATTACAATAGAAAATTACTTTGCCTAACTACATATGTTTTGTGAAAGTAATATTTAAAGTATACTAGTTATAAATTGGTGCCTGTGGCTCAAAGGAGTAGGGCACCTGCCCCATATGCTAGAGGTGGTGGGTTCAAACCCAGCCCCAGGCAGAAACTCTCTCTCTATATATATATATGTGTGTGTGTGTGTGTGTGTATATAGTTGTATATAACTAGTATAAATACATATAGACTTTTTTAGAGGAATATTCGTTTATCAATATAAATAAATTTGAGTAGTTACATCTCAGCTAAAATTTTTCTAAAACCTCTTTATCACTTTTGGGTTAATACCTGTTTTTTTAACCTTCTATTTGTAGTCCTGTAGAGGACAGATATGTAAATATAAACATAATATTATAAAGATGCAAAGGTAGACATTGATTACCTTCCTTGCTTCCTTCTTTAGTCTTTTTCTTGACTGTCACGTGATGTTATATTCACATTGAGCTGTCTACAATTTTCCCCCAAGAGTACCATTTCCTGTTTTGAATGTGCTATTATTTTGCCTATAATCCTCCGGCTCACTGGTTTCCTTGAAAAAGGCTATGTTGATCTGGGCGGTGCCTGTGGCTCAGTGAGTAAGGTGCTGGTCCCATGTGCCGGAGGTGGCAGGTTCAAACCCAGCCCTGGCCAAAAACTACATAAAAAAAAAAAAAAGTTTATGTTGATCCCTCATGTGAGTTAATTGTACCTCATGACCTTTACTTATCACTGTAAGAGCAAGAGTTTGACCTCATCTATCCCCATCTGAATACCTTTAATCTCCTTCTCTGGACTGATTGTAATGGCTAGGACTTCCAGACACATGTTGAACAGCAGTGGCAATAGAGGACATCCTATCTAATTCGAGTTCTGAGAGGAAATGTTTTCAATTTTACTCCATTTAATATGATATTGGCTTTGGGTTTGTTGTAGATGGCTTTTATCAGCTTAAGAAATGTTCCACCCTAAGCCTATGTTTTTAAGCAGGGGTCCTCAAACTATAGCCCGTGGGCCACATGTGGTGGTGTGAATTGTATTTGTTCCCATTTTGTTTTTTATTTCAAAATAAGATATGTGCAGTGTTCATAGGAATTTGTTCATAGTTTTTTATTTTTTTCAACTATAATCTGGCCCTCCAATGGTCTGAGGGACAGTGAATTGGCCCCCTGTTTAAAAAGTTTGAGGACATCTGTTCTTAAGTGTTCTTATGAAAAAAGTTATGCTGGATATTGCCAAAAGCCTTTTCTGCATCAACTGAGAGAATCTTATGGTTATTGTTTTTAATTTCACTTATGTGGTGAATTACAATAATAGGTTTATTGTATCCCTTGTCCATGATGTACAACTCTTTTGAAGTGTGACTGTATTGTTTGCTAGGATTGCATTATATATTTTTGCATTAAAATTCATTAATGATATTGGCCTATAGTTTTCTTTTTTTGTTGTTGGGTCCTTTCCTGGTTTTCATAGAGATTTTCAGGGTGAAATTTGTTTTGTAGAACATTCTGGAAAGGATTCCTTCCTTTTCTGTGTTTTAGAATTACTTATGCAGTATAGGTTCTAGTTCCTCTTTGAAGGTTTGATAAAATTCTCGTGTGAAATCATCTTGTCCAAGACTTTTCTGTTTTGGAAGATTTTGTATTGTTGATGCAATTTCAGAGCTTGAAATAAGCTTATTCAAAATTTCTAATTCTTTGTGGTTGAGTTAGGAAAGTAGTGTGATTCCAGGTATTGGTCCATTTCCTCTCCATTTTCATATTTCTGGGAATAGAGATTTTTTGTAGTAATTATTGAAGATCTTTTGTATTTCTGTGGTATCTCTGTTATTTTACCTTTCTCAGTTCTGATTGAGATCTTGTCTTTCTGTTTCTGGTTAGTTTGGCCAAGGGTTTATCAATTTTATTAATCTTTTCAAAGAACCAATCTTTGTTTCACTGATCTTCTGAATGATTCTTTTGTTTTCGGTTTCATTTTATTCTACTCAATTTTAGTTATTTCTTTTCTTCTGCTAGATTTAATATTGGATTGTTCTTCCTTTTTCTGTTGCTTGAGATAACCCATTAGGTTGTTGACTTGCTCTCTTTCTGTGTTTTTTGATGCAGGTATCTGATGCTATAAATTGCCCTGTTATGACTACTTTTGTAGTGCCTCATAGATTTTGATACCTGGTGACTTCATTATCATTTTGTTTAACAAATCTGATTATTTACTTCTTAATATAATCTTTGACCGACTTGTCATTCCAGTATAAGGTTATTTAGTCTCTACAGCTTTTTTGAGTATGAAGATTTATGTTGCCATTGAATTCAACTTTCATCTCAGATGATCTGAGAATATACAAGGAATAATTTCTTTTGAATCTGTTGAGGTTAGATTTATATCCTAAGATATCAATTTTGTACGTTGATCTGTAGGGTGACACAAAGAATGTGTATGCAGGTTTGTTAGGATGAAATGTCTGTATATGTCTGTTAAGTTCATTTGTTCTGGAGTCATGATTAAGTCCACTATTTATTTGTTTAGTTTCTGCTTGGAGGATCTGTACAGTACTGTCAAAGCAATGTTGACATCTCCCACTACAACAGTACAAGGTGATATCACATTGTTCAGATCATTTAGGGTTTGATTTATGTATCAAGGAGCATTCAGGTTGGGTGTGAAAATGTTATTTATTGAAATCTCTTCTTTTTCTGTGCTTCCCTTGACCAGTATGAAGTGGCTATTCTTGTCTTTCCTTACTGCTGTTGACTTAAATCTAGCTACATTGGCAAATAAGATTGCAACCTCTTCTTTATTCTGATTTTCATTTTCTGGATTACTGTTTTCTATCCCGACACTCTAAGTCTTGTATTATCCTTTGAGGTTAGGTGTGTTTCTTGGACATTCCCAAGCATCATGAGAGACACAGAAATTCAGATAGTAGTTTCAGAACCCCAGCAAGACTCAGTACAAACAAAGACTTAGTCCTAGACACTTTGTAATTAACCTAGCTGAGGTCAATACAAAGCAGAAAATCATACAACCAGACAGATGGGAGTCTTACCTACAAAGGGAAAAATATCAGGATGACCACAGATCTTTCAGCTGAAACATTTCAACAAACAAGAGGATAATCTTTGACCTTTTATCTTCTTAAGACAATTTTCAGCCCAGGATTCTTTATTCTGCTAAACTGAGTTTTGTTTGTCATGGAGAAATAAAATATTTTACTAATATGCAAATATTGAGAAAATTTGCCATAACTAGACCAGCTTTATAGGAATTACCATTTTTCATAATGCCAGTATGATGGTCCATCTCCAAAGTAAACACAAATAGAAATTAAAGAAAAAAGTCTAGCTTTCACATTGAGGCAAGGGATATATATAGGCTCTGGGCCTCTGAAAAATGAGATGACCAAAACTCTATCATACCTATAAATTCTTTCAATAAATGTGAATGGCTTGAATTCTCCTTTAAAGAAGCACAGGTTGGCTGAATGGATACAAAAGCTCACAATGCTTGGGAACTTCTCCACCATAAAGTATTGGGGTAGAGAATTTCTGCCTTTGGGACCATCCTCCTCTCCTCCAGGAATCCCTATAATCCACATATTTGATCTTTTGAAATGATCTCATAACTCTCTCAGTGAATATTTTATTTTTGACCTCCTTTTTCTGTCTCTTTGACTAATTGGGATAGTTCAAAAGTCTTATCTTCAATTCATGAAATTCTTTCTTATCCATGTTCTACTCTATTACACAAGATCTCTGCTGTGTTTTGAAGCTCCTTGAATGCCTTTTTCAATTCTTTATGCTTTGCTCATTATGTCCATATCCTTGGTGACTTTGTCTTTAATTCACTAATTCCTTGAGACAACTTTTGGACATTTTTCTATTTCTACCTTCGTGTTCTCCTCAATTCCAATCGTCTTATTTGCCATTCACATTCTGAATTCTATTTCTGACATTCAGCCATTTCTCTATGGGTAGTATTTTATGCTAGGTCTCCTTTATTAATCTCTTGGAGGAGTTAATCTGCTCTGATTTTTTATGTTACAAGAATTATTTTGCAGACTCTTCCTAATGAGTATTTTTAATTTTTTGAAAATATTACTTATATTTTTTAAATGATAGCTTTTCCATGAATAGTTATTGAGAGACAATCTAATTTGGAACCCTGAGGAAACACCATACAGATCTATTTGGAAACGAGACTTGATTGGGAGGCCCAAGAACTGGCACCAACCACCCCGTCAGCAATGAACTGAAGCTTGTGCTTGTGGCTCTTCCCCTATAGCCTCATGAAGGTCCCTCTCAGCATTGCAAGAAGAATCTCTGAGGGCCAGGTTGGTGAGATACCAAACCTGGTTCTATCCTAGTGTCAGCCTAGTGTCTGTCCTCTACCCCATTTTAATGAGTGACAGTATTTCACTAGAACCTCTACTTTACAAATATGTGAGCAGCTGTGGGCCCTTCCCTGAATGGGGGTAACTGAAGAAGGGAAATCTGCAGACAGATCCACTGATTCTGCTGCTCACCGATCCAACACCCCAGCAAAGTCAGGTAAGCAGTGAATTTGCAGCCCTTGCCAGTAATGGCCAGAGAACAAAAATCCTCAAACAGTTCTTAGATTTCCAGCTAAACTCTCTCAGGCAGTGTAAGTGAAACCCACTCAAACCAGTTCAGAGGGTGTTTAGGGGACACACACATCAGCTTTCTAGGTCTTCCTGGGCACAGACACCGGGCAAGGACTCTCCAGTGGAGCTGGAGAAAGGTTTCTTCTAGCAGGGATGAGAGAGAGGAAATTCCACATCTCCCCCACCAAAGTTAAAAGCGCAGAGCCACTATTCCCATTTGGCAGTGTGCCACTTGGTTCACCAGCCCATATTATACAGGGGCCTCTCAGAGAACATTCTGTGCATTCCCAGTACAGGAGAACCAGTATCTTGTGGCTCCCTTCTGTGGAGTGAGGTTAGAGGTGTTTTGTTCCCTGCTGACTTGCAGAGCCTCCTGGGCTGGTCTCCCAGTTGGGGGAGGGATTCTCCTGTCACTTGACAATAAGCACTTTCAGACTAGTCACTCCATACCTGATCCCTGTTATCTTTCTTCTTCTTTCTAAGGCCTTGCAGTCTGTCTCAGTGGGGATGATGTGAATCATGGTTTCTCCTCATTGTGCTCAACTCTTCACTTTCAACTTCCCCAAGTTCACTTCAGTCCAACTTTTCTCCTTGTGGACAGGAGCTTCTGGTAAAAACTGCCTCTAGTTGGCCATGTTGCCCATCACTCCATGATATTTTCTTTTAAATGAAGATTAATTTCTTTGGCATCTTATAGTCTTCTCTTGTCTCATCATTGTGTCTTTCCTCCTTTACAAAGAGAAGCACTCTAGAAAAATTTGTTTTTTACTCACTTTTGTAAAGATTAGCTTGTGGACTTTCCAAATCTCTGATTGAAACAAGCACACTGAGGGGAAGAGGATCAGACAGAAATAAATAAAATAATGGGTGGACATGCATAGACTAAAATAATTGTTGGGTTCTGACTTAAAACCTGCCACCAGATTCAGCAGTATAATTGAAATATGACAATTTACTTGCCACTGTGGAGCCTGCCACTAGATACAGCTTTACAATTAAAGATCTTCACTTGTCACTATAAAACCTGGCAAGCACCAAATGCAGCTTGTCACTTGCCACTCACAGATTGGGTTTAGAGATGAGTCTGCAAGCAATTGATTTATTATGGTCTCTGGGCAGTCCAACCTCTCTGCTAGTCTGTTTCTGTATGTGCAGCCACTCCAGAGCTAGCTTCCCCACTTCAGCTCCACCTCAGATTATCAAGCATTAAATTCTCATAAGGAGCATATAACCTAGATCCTTTCACATGTGCAGCTTACAGCAGGGTTCACACTCCCATGAAAATCTAATGCTGCCATTCATCTTACAAGAAGCAGAGCTCAGGCGGTGATGTGAGTGATGGGGAGCAGCTAGCTATCAACACACATAAAACCCCCCTGACATGCCTGTGCGCACCTCCTGTTGTGTGGTCTGGCTCCTGACAGCGAGCTGTAGGTACTTGTCTGTGGCCTGAGGCTGGGGAATGCAGTACTAAACAATGGGCCATTTTCAATCAGTCAATAGTCTATACCTTCAATTTATTTTAAGTTAATAGAGAAAAGTAACTTTTCTTTCTTTTTTACTTTCTTCAAAAGTTATTCCTAATGGCACTTGGGACAATAGTCTACTGATAATCTGAATGTATGATGAAAATTGATAGACACAAAGATTAAATTTTTTTTTTTAGAGATAAAGTCTCACTATGTCACCTTCAGTAGAGTGCCATAGCATCACAGCTCACAGCAACTTCAAACTCTTGGGCTTAAATGATTTTCTTGCCTCAGCCTCCCAAGTAGCTGGGACTACAGGTGCCTGCCACAATGCCTAGCTATTTTTGTTACAGTTATCATTGTTTAGCTGGCCCAGGTCGGGTTCAAACCCACCAGCCTCGGTGTGTGTGGCTGGTGCTGTAACCACTGTGCTATGGGCACTGGGTCTAAATTTTAAATTGTTAAAGACACTTTACAATTAAGAAAGAAAAATGAAGTACTGTTAAAAAAATTAACAAGAGGTACCAGCAAGTAATTTACAAAAGACCAATTGTTATATTTTTGTTGTTTATTTTAGGGGCACCAGTCCTTGGAGATGTAGTTTTAAAAAATTTTTCTTTAGTTAATTAATTATGAAAAGTTCTGAATTCTCTATTCCTTCATTGAATATTCCCAATGCACATTCTTAGCACATTAAAAATTTTAAATAGTACTGAAGTAAGAAAGTCTCTTTACATGACTTTTATAATTTTTGTGGGACAAAACACATAACAACATTTTGGAGCTGGGAAACCAGGTCGCCTGCCCCGGATAAGGACCACTATACATTTTCGCTCTGGGTATATCTCATTCAGGTCTCAAGTGCTCACACACCTTAGAAGTCACAGTCAGTCTTAGTAGGAGCAAGCATATCAGCAGCAATCTCTCAGCAGGAGGCTGTCAGTCTTAGTAGAAGCAGCCAGAGCCAAAGCCTTGACTCACTTCTCCTGAGGCTATTTATAGAAATGATATACCCCAGGAGTGGAGGCTGCTATGCATTAGACGTTCTCTTCTTGTGCTCTTAAGTGTTTTCATGCCTTTTAAGGAGAGATCAATGATGTTAAATCCCTTCCCCAATCCTTTATTACCAAAGTATTTCTCACAGGTGCTTCCTACAACAAAATTTACTATGTTAACCTTTCTTAAGTGTAGAATACATATTTGTATTGTTGTGCTACCAATTTGAAAACTCTTTATCTTACAAAACTGAAACTCTATATCTACTCAACAATTCCCATTCTCTCACCATTTTAGTCCTTGGCAACCACTTTTCTATTCTTTTCTCTACGAATTTGATGACTCTAGATACCTCATCTAAGAGCAATCATATAGTGTTTACCTTTTTATTGGCTGGCTCTCTTGCCCTCGCATAAATATCCTGAAGATTCATTCTTGCTGTAGTCAAAATATTCTTCCTTTTAAAGTTGAATAAAAAGTCCCTTTTACACAATGAGTTACTTTGAACTTGTGGCTGCTGGAAATAATGCTTCTGTGAACATAGGTGTACAGATATGTCTTTGAGACTCTGGTATTGATTCTTTGGGGTATATAACAAGCAGTGAATTTTCTGGTTTATATGGCAACTTTATTTTTAATTTGTTGAAGAACTAAGAGATTTTCCCATAGTCACTGTAACATTTTATATTCCCAGCAACAGTGCACAAGGATTCTAATTTCCACACATCCTTGTCAATACTAGATATTTTTACTTATTTATTTATTTATTTATTTTGTTTTATTTTATTTTATTAAATCATAGCTGTTTACATTAGTGCAATCATGGGGTACAATGTGCTGGCTTCATATACAAT
>CAUYON010195299.1:0-27755 GCA_963573935.1 Arctocebus calabarensis | reverse complement strand
GTGCAATCATGTGCTGATGTGCTGGCTTCATATACAATCTGTATACAATCTGAAATATTTTCATCCAACTGTTCGACATAACCTTCATGGGATTTTCTTGGTTATTGTATGAAAACATTTGTATTCTGCATTTAGTAAGTTGGGGGAGGATGAGTGGAGAGAGGGTAAATGCACTTATGGTGCATCTTAGAAGGGTACAGGTGAAACTTACTAAACTTACTAAATGTATATATATTTTAATAAAGAAAACAATTGTATTAAAATTGTAAAAATATATATGAAAACATTTGTTATCTTGTGTATTGTATCTGGTAACTCTTGTAATTGCAGAAGTCAAACATGACTTGAGTATTAAAACCTTAATACAGTTTTTGCATTTCTTAAAAATGTGTGTGTGTGTATATATATATATATATACACATATATATTTGGCACCCTCTGTATATGTACAGATAATTAATACAGGTGTGGAGACTGATAAGGAAGGGAAACTAGACAGGGATGCTGTTTGCACTTTATCAATGAATGAGTACTAGGACCCAAGATTTTATCAACAGAGTGAAACTATGGTAATTCAGAGAGGAATGATCAATAGAATGACAGTCTGTGTCACGTGTTATATGGAGTAGTGGCCATTTCTACAATTTATTCTGTGAACTGCTTCAAGTCCTTCCTAGCCAAGAAGTTGGAAGTCTGAGAAGACCAATCTTACCCAGGATGCTTATTATTTCATGAGTTTCATGAGGGCAGCAAAGAACCCTCAAGGTGCCTTACAATATTTCCCAACCAAACAAAGGTATCTTCTTTTTTTGTGTTTGTTTGTTGAAGATATGTGCTCTTTTTTTTTTTTATAATTTTATTGAATCATAATTCTGTACATTGGTGCCATCATAGGGCACGATTCATATACATTCAGAAATGTTTTGATCGTACTGTTACAGATAGCCTTCATGGCATTTTCTTGATCACTATATAAAGACATTGATACTCTAGAGTGGCATCATAGCTCACAGCAACCTCGAACTCTTGGCCTCAAGAGATCCTTTTGCCTCAACACCCTGAGTTGCTGGGACTATAAGTATGCACCACAACACCTGATTAGTTTTTCTATTTTTAGGAGAAACAGGGGTCTTGCACTTGCTCAGACTGGTCTGGAACTCCTGAGCTCAAGCAATCCACTGACCTTGACCTCCCAGAGTGCTAGAATTATAGGCGTGAGCCATCATGCCCAGCTCAAACAGAGGTATCTACAGACACTCCCCAAGTCCAGCCATCCACTGGGTCCCAGTGAACATTCTGGTGGGTTCTCTAACACTCATACTCTCATCCTCTTGTAGGCAGCTCATCCCAGTCAAGGCTCATGCTGCCCCACCAAGGCTCCTGCAACAGCCTCAGAGCCCCAGGCTCCTCCTGACTCAATACTGTCTCATTAATTCCCTGGAGCAATGTCGCCCCTGTGTCATTTCATCCTCCACAGGCCACCAATCTCTTTCTTTCTGATTACCACCATATCAAATCTAGACCATGTTCAGGTGTGCCAAGCCTTCTTTCGGTCCTTCCTGGCTTTGACACTCAATCCTCCTCTCTCAACTGCAGCTGTTCACATAGGTGACTCTGAATCCCTTTGCTGTGTTCATGTTTGTAATCTCCTTGAAAGAGTGTGGCCTGCCCAGCACTAGTCCATCATACCCTCCTTAAGGACAATACCTGTGTCTTATACTGTGTTCTCCAAAAACCTGGCAGATAACCAATGTTCAAGCAACCTGTGGATTAATTGATAATGAAAAGCATGACCTATGAAAAGAAATTTGTCAGTGACACTGCTAGACGTTTTCAAAATACACTAAAGGGTCCAATATTAGGGTGGCTCACACCTGTAATCCCAGCATTCTGGGAGGGTGATGTGGGTAGATTGCTTGAGCTCACGAGTTCAAGACCAGCCTGAACAAGAGCAAGACTCTGTCTCTAAAAAAATACCTGGGCATTGTGGCAGATGCCTGTAGTTCCAGCTACTCAGGATTGCTTAAGCCCAAGAGTTGGAGGTTGTTGTGAGTTATGACGCCATGGCATTCTACCAAGGGTGACAGAGTGAAACGCTATCTCGATAATAATAATAATAATAATAAATATATATATATAAAGGGAAATGTTTTTAAAACATTTCTTCTGATGAAATTAAGATAATCATTGAATTTGATGATTAGGGAGAAGATTCCCTCATTTTGTGCATGAACTGCAATATCATTTCTTCTCAAAAATAAGAAAAACCGCCTGAAAGTAAAACCAATGTAATGTCTCCTTCTTGCAAAAACATTAGAAAGTTGTACCCCATGATTGCATTTATGTGCACAACCATGATTTAATAAAAAAAACTAAAGATACAAAAACATTAGAAAGACCAAATAATAAAAAAAAAAATGACAAAAAAAAATTGGATAGACAGCATTCAATTAGCATAGAACCCCAGAGGAGAAAATTCTATAATGTCCCCAAACTGGGAGCATATCACAGAGAGATGAGATAATAATAAATGAATGATCATAAATTGCACCACAGTATCTGTCTTTTCATAATTCATGTTTTAGAGTGAATAGTTTTTAACTTGCTATGTATATATAAAAATTCATGGTAAGTCTATTTTTAGATCTTTGAGTATTGATGTGATATATTTTTTATATCCCTGAAATATTCAAAGTTGAGCCCTGAGTAAACTTACTAGTGGCTCAAGGCAATCTTCTAGAACACTTAGTAATTGCATCTTATGTAATATAATATGATTTTTCCTAAATCTATATCTTCATTACATTGCATATGCTATTTTGGCCTCGATGGTCTTATTGTTACAAAGTGAAACAAACTACTGAGTGTATTGTTCTAGGAGTGAGAAATGTATTTTATAAAGGCTGATCTTTGTGTATGTAATCAAATTCTTGTTCATTGGATTCAGATTGCTGGTGGAGTTTTTTATAACCTATTAGTTCACCATTAAATTATTATATCATTTTTCACTCAGTCTATAGGTATCATTTTTGTGCCTTATAATATAGTTATTTTGAATTGCTTGGCTGGAAATTATAACAGAAATAGAATAAGCTTTGCTTGCCTCTTTTCCTCTACAATAAGCAACTACATTTTAGTATCTGCTAATTGCCTAAAGTATATCAATAAGGACTAAGTACAAGCTAGTACTCCCATAAATACTTAAATACTTATTTATTTCAATATGTATCACATATTATTTTATACTTTATACAAATTTAATAAAAATAATTGTGGAATCCTATTTCAGGATAAAATTAGCCATGAAATGATGTGATTGAGCTCTTTTGAATGACAATGAAAATATTTGTCAGTGCTAAGACACATTTTATACTGGAAAATTTATAACTCTGAGGAAAAATATACTCAATCTTTTTATATGTCCAATAAATAATATTTTTATTGTGGTGGATGCATTTCTTTATCACCTTCCCTTTTTGCTACTTTTGTCTATATTTATCATAAAGGCTTAGCCAAAATTCTATGATCATCAACCTTGAACCTGAGTCAGAGAAGGAGCAGAACTCTCTCAGGTAAGACTTTGATGAAAAGGAAATTGTGGACTTGGAGTAGCATCCCTACCACCTTAAGTGACAATTGAATTTCTCCTGGGATTCCTGGAAGGAGAGCTGATGTCATTAATCAGCTTTCTTTTAGTCACTGCTCCCAACTTTTATCTTGTTTATAGAGCATTGACTTTTAGAGAAATACAATGTGTTTAATCATAAGCAAAAAGTCATAATTTGATCTATTCAGTTCAGCTAATCTCATTCTCTAGCCATTTTGGCAAGTGTTCTGAATGCCAAAGATACATGCTTTTTGTTTTGTTCACACCAGGGCTGCAGGCTGTGTTTCAGTGGTCACAGCAGGCTCAATCTCTGATCCTGGTTTCCTAATCACTGGCTCACATCTCATGTGTGTCTTTCTAAACTCAGTAGTTAACAATGGTATCTTCATAGAGCACCAGTTTCCTGATGGTGGCCGTGAACTTGATAAACCCAATCATATCCATGTTTCTATAGGCAGGATTAGCAATGTGACATGGGACTTGCTAAGGTCACTAGAAGTTTGTAAAGATTATTTTCTGTCTAAAGATGCAAGTGTATGAAATGAAATAGCTTGGGCTGTCCTGCTTTTCTCTTCCCCCTCTTCCTTCCTCCTTGTGTTCCTTGTTATGAGTCTTAGGGTTATAGCAGCCATCTTGTAGCCATGATCCATATGAATGGATGAAGACTACAGGCTTTCGTGCTGCGGAGGTCCTAACAGTGTTGGTGTTCTTCCTACTGTTTTAGGGATAGTAAGGAAGAATGGAAAATCCCAGATCATCACTAATACTCCTAAGCTCCTAAAAAAGCTCTGACTATCTACTAGATTGAGTTTGAGTTTGAGCATCACTAGGTAAAACTTCATCACATGCTGAAAAAATAAGTTCTATTTGATAAAATTGAATTACCTACTGACTCCCTGATGTTGATAGATTAAAAACAAAGAAATTCTAGACTTTTCTAAAGGAGGAGATGCTGTCAATGCCCCACCTGTATCCCTCAGACCTTACTATTCCAGTGTGTTCCACCGACATCCCATGGTCAGTATCAATACCTCTGTGCTTGAGTTCTTGGAATTTCAGAAGACTACCTTCCTGCTCTTTAGAAAAGGCAAGAAATTGACACCCCCTGCCAGTAACTTTCTCTCAGTAACTCTCAGAAATTGCTGTACACCCATCAAATTTCTGGTTCAGAGGGCGGGAACATTTCGAGACATACATATTTTACACAGTTCCCAGACTTTCCCACAGTATTAAGTAGCGTAATAACTGATCTTTATAATTTGTCTCTTTTCCACTTATCTTCTAAATTGTCTTCGATTTTTTGCACCTATATCTGGAGGAATTTACGCTAAGATACCTAACAAAATCAAGTTAGATATACCAGGCCATGACCAGGTTTAAAACAACAAGTAGAAAAAGCTTTCCTGCTTAGCCAAAGTGATCAATGTGATCAATGCCAGATCACTATGGAAGTCTCTCCAATTTATTTTCTGACTACAGTTTTCAAAGACCCAGGCCTTTTACATTTTATCCCAGTTGTGATTATATGTTGACCATACCCATCATATACTTCCTACTGAGTACTGCACTAGTTAGTGTTATACGGAGAAACACAACCAATATGTATAAAGAGAAAGATTTATTTTTAAGAAAATGGCTCACAGGACGGTGGAGACTTGGGTGGTCCAAAATCTGATAGAATGGGCCAGCAGGCTGAAGACCCAGGGAAGAGTTGCATTTCAAGTCCAAAGTCCATGTTTTGCCAGAACTTTTTCTTGCTCAGAAAAGCTCAGTCCTTGTTCTAGACACGCCTTCACCTGATTGGATGAGGCCCACCCACATTAAGGAGAGTAGTATGCTTTACTGAGAGCCCACCAATTTGTATGTTCATCTCATCCATGAAATACCCTCATAGAAACTTCATGAATATGCAGATATCTTGGCACTGTGGGTTGGCCAAACTGACACATAGAATTAACCATCATAGGTACAATTTTACTAGTTTTATCTGTGGCTAGTAACATTAAAAACTGTGGTTGGTCCACTAACCTGACTCCACTACTACCTCTAAAGATAACTTAAATACAATTAGACTATTTTCGTATTTGTTAAATTTCTATAAGTGAAAATCGAATTTTGAATTCTCTATAATGAGGTATCTGCTATTTCTATGGGCTCAAATCATATCACATTTTTTTGTCCATATGTGCAGGCCAGATGTGTAGATTCGTAGCACTTAAAAGAAAATTAAAAAAAAAATCGGCCTCACCTCAAATTCTCTCAACATGGCAATAAGTTCATTCTTTTGTTACTAGAAATTCTATACCTGAGATAGGTTTTTTAGGATAACAGGTCATTTTAGCTGAATTAAGATATATTTCATTACCAAGAAGGAACAAATCATGAGCTAGTCAATGCATCCTTGAGGGCATTTTCATTTAAAATTCCACCACTCATTGTCCACTATCCACTATGTATAAGTGAACTTATTAATTTAACGAGAGGATGAAAAACAATTTAATGAGAGGATGAAAAACCAAGAGGCTGCTGAATAAATCACCGCTGAGGTTAATTGTTATGCATCAAAGAGGACCTCAGGGAGAATATGGGGGCCCTGGCATCCTGTGTCCAGAGGAAGATAATGAAGTAGAAGCCCCACATATGCTGTTATCTACTGAACATCTATGCCATGATTTTCTGTAATCATGCTAGATTACATGAAAAACAGCAACAACAAACAAACAAACAAAAAATAGTAAAGGAAAATGACTAAGAAACCAGAGTTAAAACTTTGGGTTTCACCTTGATTTCTTCTTTAGAGTACTCATGAATTATGGGATAAGCATGAAACATTTTGCTCTTACAAGAAGAGTATTTTTCTTTTGACAGAAAAGCCTTAGGTGAAAAATAAATTTAAAAATCCAATTTAGAGGGGGAAAATGCAAAAAAAAAAAGCTGTTGTTTTGTGTTGGTGAAATATGTTTCACACACAACTAAGCAAGTTGCATTACATGAATGTTTTATCAAAACAAGCCCAATGGAACCCATTAACTTATTACAGACTAGTTTTTTCACAAACAGCAATTTCATGTTGGTGAATTTATTTCATGACAAATATATCTGCTTTTCTGCTATGAAAATTAACAAAGATCTTCCCTTCAGTTAGAGAAAAGGATTATATATTTTGGGAAATAATTTTCCTGGGAGAAATAAAATAATCTTTCAACTATTTACTAATTAATGCCAAGAAGGTGTTCTGGGTAACTTAAATTGCAAAATGAATTATCTAGCATTAAAAGAATTTACCAAATCACCAATTTATTGAGAATAAAGACCTTTACTTAGTCATCAGAGGATCTCCATTTATGGTAACAATACTTTGTAATCATTAGATTATTAATAAATGTTTGTTGGAAAAAATAATTATTAGATAAGTTTTGGCTTCTGTCCTCAAGAAATTTATAATGTAGTTCGATTAGGGAGTCATACTGCTATAAATTAGCTGAAACCACCATGCCTGTGCACAGCCATTCATTGGCACCTATTGATAGCTGTCAAGTTTGAAATAAATAAAGATAATTCTCAGGTTACAATAAGACCATATCTCAGGACAATTCGGTTACAGAATTTGTTAAGCCATTCATGTATGAAGGGCACTTGGGTTGCTTCCATATCTTTGTGATTGTGAATTATGTTCTGTGAACATTCAAGTCTAGATGTTCTTAGGGTAAAGAGATATTTTTTCTTCTGGGTAGATAACTAGTAATGAGATTGCAAGATCAAATAGTAGGTCTACTCTCAGTTCTATGAGGAGTATCCATACTTCTTTCCAAGAGGCTGAATTGTGGTGAATGTATACTGTGGAATACTATTCAGCTATTAAAAAAAAAACAGAGATGTTATATCTTTTGTAACAACCTGGATGAGTTTGGAGATTATTCTCCAAAGCAAAGTAACATACATGGAAAAATAAGCATATCATGTACTCAGTCCCAATTTGAAACTATTGGATTAGCACATACATGCTCACATGACAGAGAAACTATATTAAATTCAAATAGGGGTCAGAGGGAAAGGGTTGAGTAAGTTCCTATCCAATGGGTACATTGTATGGGTATATGGCACACTCCCTGGGTGAAGGATACCAACATGTATTATTAGTGAAGTATATAGTTTATTTTGAGGTGGGAGGGTTGCTTGAGGTCAAGAGTTCAATAATAGTCTGAGCAAGAGCAAGACCCTATCGCTATGAAAAAGTAGAAGAAATATCCAGGTGTTGTGGTGTGCACCTGTAGTCCCAGGTACTTGGGAGTCTGAGGCAAGAGGATCTCTTGAGCCCAGGAGCTCGAGGTTGCAATGACCTGTGATGATCACACTACTCTCTAGCCTGGGTTACACAGCAAGGTCCTATCTTCAAAAAATAAAAAAAAAAGAAAGAAAAGAAAAATAAAAGATAAATGTCTAGGATTTTAAATAAAATAACTTGCATGAAAGATTCACTTGAGGTAAATGTGACAATATTCTGTTTTTAGACGTGGATAAACCTAAGTCAGGCAATCAAGAAACCTCTGAATCAATAGTGGAAAATAAATATTTGTGAATCAAGCCTAGGATGTCCTGCAGAAAAGATAGGTGAAGGGTATAGTCTTTGCTGTATTTTTATCATTGTTCATGCAAGGGATCAAATAAGATGTAAAATATTTGAACCAATACACAGACCTGGAGAATTAGCAGTAAAATTCCATCACTGATGAACACCTTATAGATCCCTAATTTCTCAAACAAAATCATATTTCTGACTTACTGTGTTAATGAGCAAAGTGCTTTTTTTTATGCCCCTTCCTCCACCTACTAATCACCCTCCCCTCTCTCCTCCGCTTTCTTTTCTCTCCCCTTCCTCTTACTATACTATATTTGTGTTTTATCATTCGTATGAATGTTTGAGTGTTTATATATTGGTTTCATAATAGTATTGAGTACATTGGATACTTTTTTTTTCCATTCTTGAGATACTTTACTAAGAATGTGTTTGATGGCACTTCCATCCCGTTTCTTAGGACTTTCCTTTTTCCTTGCTAATAAATTATATGCTTTTTCAAAGTAGGATTTACAAAATAAGCTCACAAGGAAAACTGATCACTGAAATTTATATATATAATAGCTGCCCTGGCCACCTTATCTCTGTTGAATTCCTGCTAATGGTAACTGAATGCTCCCACATAAATGTATAATCACATTTTGTCTGTATTGAAGTATTTCAGATAAATGCAAACATTATATGCATCATTCATATAACATGAATGAAAATCAATTTAAAAATAGCTAAAATCAATAGCTAGCATGTACTGAATGCTTCCCCTCTCTGAATGTATTGAGAGATAATCCTAAATTGTTCATATGAGTTATCTCAAACAATTCCAAAGAACCACACTATTATTTCACTTCTAAAAGAATGAATTGAACCTCTGAAACTTTAGATTACTTTGTTTTTAATTGTTTGGGGTTCATTGAGGGTACAAGAATTAGGTCACACTGATTGCACTTGTTAGGTAAAGTTTCTCTTATAATTGTGTCCTACCCCCAAGAGGTGTGTCATACACTGTGACCCCTCAGCCCCTTCCCGCCTCCCCTTTTCCAGCTCCTTCATCCCCTTACCTCTTACCTTGAATTGATTTGAACTTTTCACTTATGAGGGTATGTATTAGGTCGTCTACTGGCTTCATATTAGAATTGAGTACATTGGATTCTTGTTTCTCCATTATTGTGATGCTTTACTAAGAAGAATGTGTTCCAACTCCATCCAGGTTAATACAAAAAATATAAACTCTCCATCTTTTTAATGGCTGAATACTATTCCATGGTATACATGCACCTCAGTTTGTTAATCCATTCCTGTGTTAGTGGACATTTAGGTTGTTTCCACATTTTGGTAATTATAAATTGAGCTATGATAAACAGTCTAGTGCAAATGTTCTTAGGGATTTTTTTCTTCTGGGTAGTTGCCTAGTAATGGGATTGCAGGATAAAATGGGAGGTTTAATTTGAGTTCTTGGAGGATTCTCTATACTTTTTTCCAAAAAGGTTGTATTAGTTTTCAGTCCCACCAGCAGTGTAAAAGTGTTCCCTTCTCTCCATATCCGTGCCAGCATCTGTAGCTTTTAGACTTTGTGGGCTCGTCTTACTGGCGTTAGGTAATATCTGAAGGTGGTTTTGACTTGCATTTCTCTAATAATCAGGGACAATGAACATTTTTTCAAATACTTGTTAGCCATCAGTCATCTTCATCAGAGAAGGTTCTTTTTCATATCTCTTGCCCAGAGGTAGATGGGATTGTTTACTCTTTTTTCATTGATTTGAGTTAATTTGAGTTCTTTGTAGATTCTAGTTATCAACTCTTTGTCAGATTGATACCCTGCAAATATCTCTTCCCATTCTGAAGGTTGTCTTTTTGCTTTACTTGTGTCCTTAGCTGTGACGTAGCTTTTCAGCTTAATTAAGTCTGATTTGTTGATTTTTGTTGTAGTTGCTATGGGCACTAAAGTCTTTGTCATAAAATCTTTCACCAGTCCAACATCATCAAGAGTTTTCCCCATACTTTCTTCTAGGATTTTTATTGTTTTGTGTCTTAGATTTAAGTCCTTTATCCATCTTGAGTTAATTTTTGTAGGTGATAAAAGGTGTGTGTCGAGTTTCAGTCTTTTACATGTGGTTATCCAGTTCTCCCAGCACCATTTGCTGAATAGAGATTATTTTCCCATTTGTATGCTTTTGTCTGGTTTATCAGAGATCATATGGCAAGCAGAGACTGGTTTCATTGCTTGGTTTTCTATTCTGTTCCGTATGTCTATGTCTCTATTTTTGTGCCAATACCATGCTGTTTTGATTACTGTGGACTTGTAATATTGCCTGAAATCTGGTAGGGTGATGTCTCTGGCTTTGTTTTTATTACTAAAAATAGTCTTAGCTATATGGGATTTTTCCTGTTCCATACAAAATGAAGTACTAATTTTTCTAGTTCTTCAAAATATGATGTTGGTATGTTAACAGGTATTGCATTAAATCTGCAGATTCATTGGGTAGAATAAACAAGGTAAGAAAGTAGAAAGTGGGAGTGTGGGATTGAATCCTTTCCCTTAAAACTAGACAATACTGACTCTCAAATAACTGCATACAGAATCATAACACTAAGGACCAAATTGTGTGTGCTACATGGTCTCAATAAGAAGGCCCATGTAGAAGTACTGGACAGTCTCGGTCACAAGTTCTTAATCAGAAAACACAGTCAACAATGCCAGTACGAACAGCCCACATCACAAAGTCTAAAAGCTACAGATGCTGGCACGGGTATGGAGAGAAGGGAACGCTTTTACACTGCTGGTGAGACTGAAAACTAATACAACCTTTTTGGAAAGAAGTATGGAGAATCCTCCACAAACTCAAATTAGACCTCCCATTTGATCCTGCAATCCCATTACTAGGCAACTACCCAGAAGAAAAATTAACTATGCAATAATTCACATGCACCTCTCCTCCTTCAAACACTTTCATCCAAACTTCCAAAAGAAGCACCGTCATCTTCATCACATAGACAAACTTGGCCTATAAACTCTGCCTCCAAGGACTCATAAGATATATAGAACAATTGGCTGAGTACCATGATCTAACCATTTTGAACTACTGGATTAGTAGTAATATCCCATTCAATATTTTAATGATGAGTTGCAAGAGGCATGGATGATTTTAATGGTGGTAGACTTTGATCATGTGATGGAAACAGTAATCTCAGTAGATTATACCAGAAAAAGGTAAGCTGAAGATAACTGCTTTCATAGAACAGCAAATTTAGCTCTGAAGTACTTTGAAGCCAAGGCAAAGGTAGTGATTATGTATGTTTTTTAACAAGAATTATATAAGCATATGAGAAAATTAAATTTTCTCTAACACCAATCACTAAGAGAGATTTATTAGCTGAATTCTTCTTAAAGGGATACTAAACAGAACAATCGACAAGATCAAAATCATTTTTATACAAAATAAGACATAATTACAGGTCTTTTAAAATATTTTTCCACCTCTTTATTTCATTAGGGAATGTGAATTCTTGATAAAGGTACAGAATGCTTCTAGATGGCTCAGATTAACCATGTCTGTCCCTGCTGCCTCTGGTATGTTACTCACATAACACCACAACAAACCCTGCTGATCACTTGTTTCTGATCTGAGAGGATCTGGAATGAAGCTCGGGGCAGGACCGGGCTCTGCTTTGTTGACCTCTTATCTTCAGGGCCGGGGTTCTACAGGTAGAATTGGAAAACAACTGTTTTGTGTTTCATAAAAGTATAGTTTAAAACTCACTGGTTTTCATGTATTTTATAGAACCTTAGGGTACAGAAGTAGTAAAAGGAAACTTTTAGAAATATAGAACATCTTATATGGATGAGAGAACTAAGGCCTGGAGAGGTCCATAGACTTGTTGAATGCCTCTAGAAAACATCAAAAGCTCTTAAGCAATCTTGTGATCTACCATGATAAAACATGAATGGAATTTCTTCATTAAAGTATATCATAATGGATGGTTTTGTGGTTTCAGCACTGGTATAAAAGTGGAGAGAAAAAATATTAGACTTTATTTCTTCTGACACCTTAGATTTGGTTCATTGCCTTTGGGGTGAAATATTTTATTACAGCAAAACATGGATTACTATGATGCCATCAATCTTTTTTAAGACTTCATTGACATTGATATTATTGAGCAGTTAATTAAAAGGAAGAAGAAATTACCCACTTTTAGTCTTTATCCCCTTGAACACAAATGTAAATAGACAGTGTTGTATTTATGATGGCAACTTTCTCACCTCTGGGGAAAGAATTGGATTTTTATTAAGTATATTCTCGTATTAGAAATGTGTGTGTGTCTGTGCGTGAATGTTTTTGCTGAAAACACTTCCAGTCAATGTCATATTTATAACTCTGTTGTACTTTATTGCATGTCTAATTTGGGTATAGAGGTGTAGCTAAGATATATGTTTTAATTTTTTATATTTTTTCTATGTAAGACATTTTTACAGGTTTTGACAAGATAATTGTATTGAAAGGGAATCTTTCCTGCAAGTAGAACGGATGCATATTTACTACATAAATTGCAGGGAAATTATTAACATTCTTAATAAATTAAAGTTACATATTAATCAAAATAAAAGGATATAATTATATTAATAGTTAAAGTTTCAAACACACGGCTTAAAAATGAGAAATACAAATTAAATTCATGATAAATTAAAATAGTAATAAGATATTAATCTTTACTATCAAATGAATAAAGAATTGAAAGCTATTTAAAATATAGTTTCTGCAAGGTGGTGGAAGAAGAGGAGGGCAACTGAAGATGAGATTATCAATTTTCTCTTTATTTATTTATTTTATTTTATTATTATTATTTTTTTTTTTTTGCAGTTTTTGAGTAGGGCTGGGTTTGAACCCGCCACCTCCAGGCTGGTGCCCTACTCCTTTGAGCCACAGGTGCCGCCCAGCCCATTCTCTCTTGATTAGACTACATCTCAGTGAAATGTAGTCTAATCTTTCTGAAGGTCTATTTGCTGGGAAATGGGACACGGAAGGGGTTAGCCTTCAATAGTAATAAACTTTCCATTATGTAACATGAATAACTTCTAGAGGTATGCTGTAAAATATTGTGCTTACCCTTAACAACACTGTATGGCACATCTATATTAGTTAAGAAGGTAAATCTCAAGTTATGTTCTCAACACAATCTTTAAAAAGTTTTTAAGTATGAACATCCATTAACCCATTTACTACTTATAGGAGGGAGTATATTCAAAAGAAACATTCAGAAATATGGACAAAGAAGTGTGTTTATCCATATGGTAAATTTAATATTCAATCCCTGTTGTATAGAATGCTTCATTTGCTTGAGATAAGAGGTTCTCTGATACTCTTTGAACTTAATCTAATGGGAAGGCAGAAAATAAACAGCCAAATACAATATAATTAAGACCTTAGTATCTCTAACCCAGACCTGGGAGGAAGATACATTTTTTAACATGAAGTAACTTGGCTCGGCGCCCATAGCTCAGGGTTAGGACACCAGCCACCAGCCACATACTCTGGGGCTTTTAGGTTCAAACCCGGCCCAGGACTGCTCAGCAACAGTGACAACTACACCACTACCAACAACAAAAAATAGCTGGGCGTTGTGGCAGGCACCTATAGTTTCAGCTACTTGGGATGCTGAGGCAAGAGAATCACTTAAGGTACGAGTTTGAGGTTGCTGCAAGCTGTGACACCACAGCTCTGCCGAGGGCAACTGTAGTAAGACTCTTTGTCTCAAGAAAAAAAAAAAATGAAGTAACTTATGAAATAAGAGGAGAAGGTTTACATTATATCTCTCTCACCTTTTCTCCTTTATGAGAGGGACTCACTTCCAATTCTCCTTGGAAGTACTCTAAACTTTCTCTTTGATTTTCCTAAATAAAATCTCTCTTTATGAGCGGCACCTGTGGCTCCCAGGAGTAGGGCACCGGCACCGTATGCTGGAGGTGGTTGGTTCAAACCCCGTCCCGGCCAAAAATTGCAAAAAAAAAACAACTCTCTTTATTACCCTGAAAAAAAAGAAGTTTTATACTAGATACTTTTCATAAAACTTTGGCAGTGCATTAAAGTTAACTAGAGAGTATTTTCACAAAGTCACATCTAGATACTGTGTGAGGCTATTTATATAAGATTATTGAAATGACAAAATTATAGAGATGGATACTAGTTTGGCTATCAGGTGTTAGGGATATGGGGAAAGGCATGGGTGGGGCAGTAAGGGGTAGCACAACGGATCTTTGTGGTGATGGAACACTTCTGTATGTTAATTGTGGTGGTGTTTACATGAATCTACACTTGTGATATCACTTCTTGACCTATGGGGCTAAGATCACTTGTACAAGTGTGATAAAAGTGCATGGAAATAAAAACATATGTAAAAATGGTAAAATATGAATAAACAGTATGGATTGCACCAATGTCTAACAATATGCCATAGTGATGCAAGATGTTACCACTGGGGAAAACTGTGAAGAGTATGTATTCTTCACACACTTGTATTTTTCTTGCAACTTCCTACAAACTTCTAAGCATTTCAAAATAAGAATTTAAAAAACAAAATCCTTGCTCAGACTGCATCCTAAATTCTCTAGACAATCAGGCATACGTGATTTTCCCTTTCTTTATTATTTAGATAAAATAAAAATCACGATTTGTAATGTATGGTTCCATGAATTGGTAATAAGTATATGTAGTCATATAACAACCACCACAATCAAGATATAAAATGTTTCCATTACTCCAAAATTAAAATATTCTGTCTTGTCCTCTTATAGTCAGTTCCTCTCATCAATCCCAGGTCCTGCCAATCACTGTCTTGTTCTCTCTTACTAGAGTTCTGTATTTCTGAGCATGTCATGTAAATGGAGTCACACAATGTATAAAGCTAGGAGACTGGGATTCTTTTCCAGTCTGGTTCATTCCTTTATCTTGCTGAATAGTATTTTAGTGTACAGCTATATGGCTATATGACAGTTGATCTGTTCACCAATTGGAAGACTTTTGAAACTACCATACAACCCAGCAATTGCACCATTAGGCATTTATCCCAAAAGAGTAAAAATGTGTGTTCACAAAAAATGTGTTCATTAATGCTCATAGCATTTTAATTGTAATAGATGAAAATGGGAATCATCCCAGATACTTTTCAACAAGTGAATAAACAGACTGTGGTATATACATACTAGGGAATACTACTCAAAAATGACAAGAAGTGAACTATTGATACAGACAATAACTTTGGTAACTGTCCAGGGAATTATGCTAAATGAAATAAACTATTCCAAAAGATTATATGCTCTATGATTCCATTTGTGTGTCCCCACTGTAGTGGTGATTCCCTATATATACACATGACAAAACTGGATTGAATTAAATCCAGTTTAAATCACATTCACAGGCACAAAGGAGTGCATGTAAATTGTGAAATCTGAATAAATTGAAGGACTGTGTCTGTGTTAATTTCGTGGCTGTGAAACTGTGCTATGGTAATGCAGAATGTTACCCATGTTGGTTGACCAGGGAAAAGATTGTGATGGATTCTCTCGGTATTATTTCCTACAAATTCACGGGAATCCCAAATTACCTCAAAATAAAAATATTAACAGAAAGAAATCATGGAATAATGCATATGGATAGTAAAAATGAAGGCAGGAAAGAAAGGGCAAGGTAGCATAAATAAGAAGGGCCACATAAAATCAAATAGTAAGATATTAAAAACAAATCATTTGTTATTAATAATTACTTAAGGTATAAATGAAATATTCACTAAGATTTTTCCCACTAGATTTATATTAAAAGTAATCTAGTAAATACTATTTACATGGGATATACTTTAAATATAAGGTTAGCCTAAGCAAGAGCAAGACCTCACCTCTATTAAAAATAGAAAAATAGCCAGGAAGAGGTAACACATGCCTGTAGTCTTGGCTATTGGGGAGGCTGAAGGAAGAAAATCACTGGGGCCAAGAGTTTGAGGTTGCTGTGAACTATGACACCACAGTCCCCACAATAGTTAAGATTTTCAGATCTCAGTCTAACCCTGATTCACTTTTTTCTTTATTTTCTTTATTTTCCTGACAGACATAATTTTTAAAATTTAAAATCTATTGAGCTGTGGAGACACTATGTTTCTGAGATTCTCACTTGTAGGCCACTTATTCTTTGAAACTCAGAGTCTAAGTATGGCTTAGTTTCCACACTTCATTATGGAATGCTTTGGTGCACCTTCTGCCTATTTTTATCAGACCTACACGTCTTTTCTTAGTTTCTTTTATAAAAAAATTTTTATGGTTTTTTTGCACCAGGCACAGTTGCTTGTACCTGGAATCTGGTCACTTTGAGAGGCTGATGTGAGAGGATTGCTTGAAGCTCGGAGTTGGAGGCTACAATGAGCTATGATTGGGCACTGCGCTCCAACTTGGCTGACAGAGCATCCCTGTCTCAAATATATATTGATAGATAGATAGGAGATAGATAGATAGATAGATAGATAGATAGATAGATAGATAGATAGATAGATATTCTTTAGGCGTATGTCCAGAGAAAAAATGCCAGGAAATATAGGTCTTATTCATCGATTAGTTCCATAGTGATTTACTTCCTTTTTCTTTGGAATATAAAAGGTAAATTTGGCCTTTGAAACCCCTGAAGAATGATTTGTACATTACATCTCAAGGCAGGTAGAGCATGGGTGGATTTGGTGCTATTTCTGATTAAATCTTTGATATTATACTTTTTAAATGTTTCATACTTTGAAACCAGAAAAACAAAAGAGAAGAAATTCTTTTATTTCTTCAATTCCTGGCCATCTCTACATTAGAGGAGTGGTATTGTATAAAATGAGAAAAGTAGCTACATAGAATTGATTTTAGTGTTTTCATTATCAGATTTATCTCCTTGCTATATTATACCACATCTTTCATAAGTTATCTGCTTAGAATCTGAGGCAGTTTTAATATATGCAGATTGTTTTGAGGACATGAGTTTTAAAAAATCACTTATCTGTGCTTTTTGGTTTGGAGTCCTTATTCAGAGAATAATTTCTATGAGCTCATTGAATGTCACACTTTAGAGTCCCATAGGCATTCTGGAATCGTTCTAAAGAAGAGATTCAAGTGTGTCATCGAGAGGCTTCAGTAAGTATCAAGCTACCAATCTTCTAAACTGTTCCCTATTCATATTTGAGTTATCTAAGGATGGGTATTGTGACTCTCTATTGAGGCTGAGAACATGGTCTTGAGATTAGGTGCATTAAAAACATGATTTTATACCAAGCCTGTAATCTTAAAAGCTAGTATTAGGTGGGGAGAAGAGTGAGTGATTGAGAGATTTTTCAAGACTTCATGTAGTAATCAGGGCATTGTCATAGAAACCAATTGCAGGAGATATAGGAAAAGAACACATTGGTGATTCAATAACCTCTTTCTTTCGACCATTAAAAGCTTTCAATCATACCTTGCCCCAAAACATATTCAGACAATATCATAAAGATGATTTGAGGGAAGGCCTAGACAATTTAAGAAAATAAATAAAGTTAAAAGAACAGAGTTTTTACCTTAAAAGACTGTTTAGAGGACACTTAGAGTTTCCTGAATTATACTAAAATTCAGTTGTTTTCCTCCTTGTCTTTTTCCCACAAGCAGGTAGAGTTTTATGATCTCAGAAGTAGATACCATTTTAAAAACTATATTTTCTCTTTACTTCTGAATATAGCAGATATAAACCTATTTAATCTTGACTATTCACCCATTGCTTTTGTTCTGTTATTAGGGTATGACACCACACCAGGCACTATATTCTAGGCTTTAAAATCCAATCATCTAGCAATATTATTTTAATTTTACAGATTCTGAACCACAGGTCATTTAAGTAAATTTTCTCCAAAAATCATTTGAACTGTGCCAATGTAGAATTAAAGTGCATCTTAAACTCTTATAAGGAAGGATATTGGTCTGCCTTCTGAGTAAAATATCTCCAGTGAGTTAGCAGAAGATGGCAGTCATTCCCAACAAAGCACATAATTTCTTACTCTATATATAAGGGATGGAAGGGATGGAAGATAAAGGAGTAGCAGTTTAGGACAAACAGCTTGGATTTTACTCTTTTTAACTAGACCTAAATTAAAGTAAATTTGTAAAGCACCATGCGCTCAAAGTTATGTTTAAAATTACTAGAGCAAACAAGTCAGCATGTGGAAGCTTTGAATTCATATTTTTACTCAAGAGAAAGTGATCATTGTATTTTAAAATAGGGCTATGTTTATCAAACCCCACAGATTATCAGCCTCATAGGGTCAATAGTATCTGGTGTTGGACTGTACCAAGTGTATCAATTTGGCATTCTAAGCTAGAAAAAAATCAGTGTCCCAGTTGCTTTAGAGCATAGAAGTAGGGGATGTTGTAGCAGAGGAATTGTTAGCAAGTTTCATGGCTCTAAATTCCAGACTGGGATTCAGGAACATTACCAAAAGCAGAACAAGAGAGAATTGTTTAATGATGATTGAGATAAGATATAAATTGACAAGGTACAGAGAAATCAAGACAATTCTTTTTCTTTGGCTGGTATGTATAGTATGTACAGGAGCCCAGTAGCTAGAACTGAAGAGCAAAGTCACTTGGAAATTTGGCTCCACTGTTGTACTTAAATTTCTCCACCCTAAGACCAGGTGCAGTCCAAAGATCATATTGAATAGTGTTAGCAGTGGAAAGACAAGTAAAAGGAGACATTGTGAAGTGGAATAATGTTATCATATGGTTCAATAACTGATGCCTCCAAATCAACTAATTCCACAACTTCATACAATTTTGTTCATTTCTTTGTTGTAATTTTCTTTGATAACACTTCCCTGTCAATTACATATACTATTCTATTAGCAGTATCCATCAGTTTTAAATGTCATTTCATAGAAAACTTGTCTTTGGCCCTTCAGATTTCCAATATGAGGTCCGACGATTAAGTTTATGAACTGATCTTAGGAAAAGTGCTGCACACCTCATGATTTAATGTGGCTATCACTACCACACTACAGCCACCTTTCGAGAATTCCCCTTGGCTATCTGGTGGTTATGGTGATATTCAGCAAGGAAGTACATAGCACTTCTCTAGAACATGTTCACAACTTAAGTATCAGTCCTTTGTGCAATGACAGCTCTGGTGGCCAGTCCAGAAAGAGTTCCAAAATTGCTCTGAAGGGTGGACTAGGCATTGGTGCATGGCTTCCCCAGGGAGTACCTCGAAGGTGAGTGTAGTGATATTTACTAGTGAAGTATGTAGCACTTTCTCTAGGATGAGTTCACAAACTTAATTGTCTGACCTTGTATACCTGATACCTTCTAACATTTCTTTAAATGTCTTCCTTTGATAAATTATACCTGAAACTTCTCTTTGAAATATGGTTTGCATAGGGGCCTCAAAATGGTGCATACAAATCTGCCATATTTTTTCCTATTTGGGGACATTATTTTTTCAATAAATTTAAAGTATATATTAGGTAAAATTATATTTAGTTATTTTAATTTGTATATCTTTGATAATTAAAATGGAACATTAATTATATATATATCAATTTGTGTACTTCTAAATTCTCTTCGTTTACCTGTTAACTCCTAAGGTATTAGGTATTTCCCATCAATTTATTATTTTATTAAGGTAAAATTAATCCCTACTGTTTTTATTCTTTCCATTAGCCTAAGACTGAGTAAAGAAGACACTTAATGTAAAAAAAGATAAAAGTCTTTTCAAAATTAATAAAGGTTGGAAAATTTACTTAAGTTTCATAGCACATTGAGTTTTTTTTCTTTTTTTTATTAAATCATAATGAAATCCTGGGGTACAATGTGCTGGGTTTATATATATTTTGAAATATTTTCATTGAACTGGTTAACATAGCCTTCATGGCATTTTCTTATTGTATTCAGACATTTATATTCTGCATTCAGTAAGTTTCACCTGTACCCTTCTAAGATGCACTGTAGATGCACCCCCAATTACCTTCCCTCCACCCATCCTCACCCCTCCCCTCCCTTGCCCCTTTCTCCATATTCTTGTGCTATAATTGGGTTATAGCTCTCATATGAAAGCTATAAATTAGTTTCATATAGCACATTGAGTTTAAAGAGTTTATGAGTTTCAGCAGTTCAGTAGGAGCTGACTGACCTAAACTTCCATTTTTATTTTAATCACTTTGATACAAATGAAAGCAAGTCTTTCCACTTATAAGGACTCTGGGTAGATACCAAGTAATGAGATTGCAGGATCAAATGGAAGGTCTACATTTAGTTCTTTGAGGTTTCTCCACACTTCTTTCCCAAAACTCTATACTATTCGCAATCCCACCAACAGTGCTTAAGTGTTCCCTTCTCTCTGCACCCATGCCAACCTCTGCAGGTTTAGGATCTTGTGATGGGGGCTTTTCTCATTGCTATTATGTGATATCTCATTGTGGCTTTGATTTGTATTTCTCTAATGATAAGGGCTAAGAGAGTATTTTTATGTGTTTCTTGGCCATTCATCTATCTTCTTGGGAAGAGTTTCTGTTCATATCACTTGGCCATTGATTAATGGTGTCTTTACCATAAAGACATTTGCAGTTCATAACAGTTCAATTCACAACTGCAAATATGTGGAAACAACCCAAGCAACCATAACCCATAAGTGGATTAATAAACTGTGGCTTATATATGCCATGGAACACTATTCAGCCATAAAAAGTTGGGAACTTTGAATGTTTTATATTTATGTAGATGGATTTAGAGAACATTATCCCAAGGAAAGTATCTCAAGAATGGAAAAGCAAGCATCCTATGTACTCGGTAGTAATCTAAAAACAATAGATCAACAACTATAGGCCCACATGAGAGAAAAACACAATTAAATTCAAGAAGGGGAGTGAAGAAGGGGGCTTGATAAGTTCCCACCTATTGGGTAGGAGTATATGGTGCACTTCCTGGGTGGAGGACTCACTGCAACTCAGAATTTGGATCTTACCTTACTAATGCAAATAATGTAACCTAATTGTATATTCCCTCATATTAATCTGAAATTTTAAAAAAATGCATGAAAAAAGGATAAGAATTTGGAAATTGCGTGAAAATTCTTTCTTTGTTTTAAATAACCATTGTCATTATATAACTTATAACTTATATGATTGATTATTTAAGTTGGATCAATAGGATCATACCAATAAGAAAGTAATATTATGAATACATATTCATGATATGTTATAAAAAGAATATATAATTATATGTATAGTATGGTATTAACTATATAAAATGTTTGAAAGGAAATTCTCAAATATTAATTGAAGTCTATCTGACTTGAGAGCCAAAACTCCCTTGAAACTACCAGGATGATAGAGTTTCTTTACTTTCTATATAACTGTTGATAAGAAGAATGCTGAAAAATATTGCCTTATACTTATTTGTAGTAACTCTACTTAACAGTCTATTAATATCAGAGGTACAGGAATAGAAAAATAAATTTAGAATTATAGAATACTGTCCCTATCTTTCTTAACATACATGTTATCGCTACTAAATTATTATCATGGAAAATGAGGCAAAACAATGCCTCTTAACTAAATATTTTTAGTCTTAATTCTTCAGTGTCACAATAAATTTATCCCTAAAAGCACCTACGTGAAACTTAAATAGATAACAGCTATTCAACAACACTTTATTATCACTGTAAAATCTTTCAAATTTCACTTCAATAGCCTACATGAATCCCAGTCTGTAGATTTTCTATTATGGAATTTGTATTTCAGCAAGACTGAATATTTCTAATCCCAAATAACTTTTGGTAAATGTGACTTTTAAAGAATTTCTAAAGATGTAACTTTTGGAAAGAAGGTGATTAAGTATGTTGTTTTTAGTTATCTGGGCATTTGAAGTCCTTCAGTGTGACAAAGTAGGGACTTTTAAATCCTTTTAAAATATAAGCATATTTCTCAATGACTCCTAAACTGGTGGACTCCTAGACTTGAGTCAAAAAAACAAAATTCCCTGCTAAAATTAATGCAGTATCTTCTTTTTTTAGGCATCTATTTTTAGTAACAATTTTGCATCAGTTATATACCCTCAAACAAATTAAAACTTAATATTAAACAATTATCTAGGAGATTCCTTCTTGCTTATGTTTTGCCTTTTCCATTTATTCACTATAAACTCCCAAGAGGGCACATTTTAGTTATAAGTCTTCAGTTAAGTAAATATTTCTCTCACTTTTAAATTTTATTACCCTTTTGAAAATAAGAAGCTTTTCGGGCACAGGGAAATGTGAACATAATAAATGAAAAGGAATGAGATGTATGCACAGATACGAACAAATCACCAATAAAAAGTAGATCATTTTTCTTCCATAGGAGAATGAATTGATTTGATTCTGTATACTGCAGTTAAATTTAAATGTCATGAAACTATTATTTTGGTGATTTAGAAAGTTTCCTCTTCCACCCATCCAAGTTAAACTAGATAAACTACAAAACGCCATTTATTTCATGTGTCTTTGAAAACAGTAGGTCTGTTCTTTACATCATGCTTTCCTTACTACATGCAATAGGAGACTCCCAAATCAAACTTAATTAGGAATAAAATAAGGCATATATAGTAAACAAAACAAAACACAAACTCAATCATGAAATGCAGAAGAAACAAGGATAAGAAGATAAAGCAAGACTTCTAGATTTCATTAACATTTTCTTTCTTATATTTGTGCTTTTGGAAAATCATGTCATTTTATTTTTTTCCAATTGAATTGGCAATTCCCATAGATTGTGAGTTTAATTATTTGCTGAAAACATTAACAGTGTCAAAGCAGCAAATGATTTTTTTGTTAAAGTCTTGCTTATAGAGTGAATAACAGGTGGTGGTTTACATTTACAGACTGCTTTTTCTTCATTGTGAAGTTCTTTAACATTTACTACTTTTCAAACCTTAGATCTCTAGGTTCTTTTTCGTAATGCCAGTTCATTTGCTCATATTTCAACAGCTCACTAAATCTACTGTGGCAGCTCTGATATTCCCCACTCAACCTACAACTCAAATCCTTTCTCCTTGTTGATACTTACCCTTAGATCTTCAACATGGGAAGATTAATATTTTAAAAGTGAATCTCATCAAATATTCCTCTTGACAGCTACCTTTCATTAATTTCCTTATCATGGCAATATATTATTAGCATCTTTCACTTTCTATAATCACAAATAGTCTGTGTGTGTTCTCCTATTTAACCAGAATTATTCTTTTTTGGAAGGGCAGATCCTAGGCAATGTAGTCTACTGTATTATTTCTTTTTGGAAAAGTTATTCTACAGTATAGGTAGCTACTAAACAGGAGAACTACTGAAATTTTTAGCACTAAAATACTTACTGGAAAAATTTCAGTAGTTCCCCTGTTTAGTTATGGGAACAATAAAAATATCAGAGGGTGGGGGAAGGTAAGATGGCCAACTGGAGACAGCTTTCAACAGAGGCTCCCATCCAGAGGGTGAGACAATGGTCAGAATGAACTCAATGAAGCTAAAAGTCAGGAGCTCAGCTGAGAGAGAAGATTGATGAATGCACATCATCCCTGTTGAGGCAACTGTGACTCCAAGGAAACAAACTTCAGGTACAAAACCCATTGCCAAGAGGATGAGAGTCCCCTCCCCTAAGAGATTGGCTCACTGTGTTCTCTATACAAGAGAGCACTGAACAGAAAAGCTCTTATTTTACCCCGTGGGAGAGAGCCACTGAGCACCAGGACTCCTTCTCTAGAGAGGTCCTGCCTATGAGTCTGAGCATTCTCTAGCCTGGCATAAAAGTTGAACAAATTTTTTCCCCACAATTCTGACATTCCAGTCCACCCTTCCTCCCTTGCCTGGTAGTCTAGAGTCCTGTCCCATGAAGAGCTGGATTGTCTGGTGGTTCCTTGCAAAGGCTGGACATCATGTGGGCATTGTGCAGCTGCACTGAAACTGTGACTCCAGTGGAAGTTGGGAGACATGGGGGAAGCAGGGAGACTGGCACAGTGCCATGAAATTGCATGGAGGCAGTGGGAAAGTGGCAATAGTGGTGATATGGGGACCCACATGGTGACCGGCATGGTAGTAGTGGCAGTGCTCCTGCTAGGGTCATATTTTGGAGAGACACTTCTCCAATTCTGTGGACCACCAGAGGGAGCCAGACCTCGGCCCCTCAGGAGTATCAGAGGTGGAGTGCAGCTGAGGCAGAAGCACGGACTCTGTGGGAGAGAAATACGTGTTACTATAGTAACTGCCTGCTAGGGACAGACTCTGGTGGAATACACCTCAGTTTCCATTGAGCACCAGAGAGAGCCACATTTGAGCCCCTCCAGGTTGCCTGCTGGTGGCAGAGTGTGGTGGCTGAGAAGTCACAGATGCCCCTTGGACTCTGGCAGATGCATATCTCTGGTGCATTTGTACAATAGAGGGAACTGGGCCACAGCACTGTGGAGTTACCAGTGGTGGGGAGTGGCTGTGGTATAAGGTGGGGAAGGATGTCCTGGTATGAACCCCCCTGGACTGACTCTGCCTGCGGGAGCCTTCCTGACTCCATTGAGCACCAGAGGGAGCCACGCTCCAGCCTCTCAGGTTTTCTGGATGGAAGTGTAAGTAGATCCCTGCTGTCTGATCACTTTCCCAGCTGAGTAGTGATTGTGCTGCCTGGAACAATTGGTTTGGAACTCTTGTCCTGGGCTGGCCACCTAGGGACCCTTGGTTGTGTTGCAGTAGGCAGGACTGATTCTCCTCTTCCAACTGTCACTGAAGGGGGAGCTGGTTGTCTTAGTTTATAGTATCTCTCCCCAGCTGAGATTTCAGCCCCAATCCACCTACTCACTAGCATTAGATCAAGGCTGGCTAAATATAAGACAGAGTCACTTAACCCCATCACACTAATCAGGTCCTCAGAGTTTCTGGATGCAGGAGTGAAAGGGACCTTTGTAAAGCTGTAGGGGAAAAGCCAGTCACCAGCCCCACAGTCACCAGCCCCAGCTCTTTGGTAAAGGGCTAGTTAGCTACAACTCATGGAGCCCTCAATCCAATCTCACCCTACCAGCTTCACTACCCAAACTGTGAAAAATAATCATGGGACAGAACCAGTGGAAAAACTCCGTCAACATGAATAATCAGAGTAGATCAACTCCCCTAAAGAATAACAAAAGAGATACACCAGAAGATGCCATTCATAAACAAATAGCTAAAATATCAAAAATGGAATTCAGAACATGGGTGGCTAATAAAATGAATAGAATGGAAAAGAAGAAAAATATAGAAATTCAAAGAGTTGTGCGAAATTTGTCTCAGAAAATCAATGAATTCAAAGATGAAATCTGGAAGGATATGGACACAATGAGAAAAGAAATAGCAGAGCTCAAGGAAATTAAAAAGCTATTTCATGAACTGCAAAATACAGTAAAATACATCAGTAATAGAGTGGAGCAAGCAGAAGAAAGGATCTCTGAAATTGAAGATAAAACTTTTGAGTGTTCCCAAATGCTCAGAAAGTCAGAGAAATGGAGAGCAAAAACTGATCATTCCCTGAGAGAGTTGTGGGACCACTCCAAAAGATTAAACATTCATCTTAAACATTCATAGGAATTTCTGAAGGATAATAGGATGGTCCTAAAGGCATAGATGCTCTATGTCAAGTTATTATGGAGAATCTCCCAAACATTGGAAGAGATACAGAAATTCAGATAGAAGACAGTTTCATAAGACTCAATCTAAATAACGCATTTCCTAGACACATTGTAATTAACTTTACCAAAGTTAATATGAAGGAGAAAATTCTACAAGCAGCCAGACATAAGAAAAGTATAACCTACAAAAGGAAGAATATTTGGATGACTGCAGATCTCTCAGCTGAAATTTTTCAAGCCAGAAGAAGATGGTCATGGACATTCAATATCCTAAAACAAAACAACTTTCAGCTCAGGATCCTATATCCAGCTAAATTGAGTTTTATTTGTGAAGAATAAATCAAATACTTTACTGACTTAAACATGTTGAAGAAATTTCCCATAACTAAACCACATCTTCAGGATATTCTCAGACCCATCCTCCATAAGGATCAACACAATGGTCTACCACCAACATAAACTCACCCATAAAGCCTTGAACAAAACCTAAAATCCACAATGGTGAAAGGATTAAAAATATCCACTAAACATTTGAAAAACATGCTGCCCAAAACACTACCATGCTTATCAATTCTCTCAATTAATGTGAATGGCTTAAATTATCCTTTAAAGAGGCACAAGTTGACTGACTGGATACAAAAACTCAGGCCAGATATCTGGTGCATACAAGAGTCTCATCTTACCTGAAAGGATAAAAAACACTCAGGGTGAAGGGATGGGCATCTATAATACAAGAAAATGGAAAACAGAAAAAAGCAGGGGGTGGCACCTGTGACTCAGTGAGTAGGGCACCAGCCCCATATACCGAGGGTGAGGTTTTAACCCAGCCCCCACCATACTGCAACAATAATAATTAGCTGGGCATTGTGGTAGGTGCCTGTAGTCCCAGCTACTTGGGAGGCTGAGGCAAAAGCTTTGCCTAAGCCCAGGATTTGGAGCTTGCTGTGAGCTGTGTGATGCCACAGCACTCTACCAAGGGCAACTCTGTCTCTACAAAAAAAAAAAAAAAGAAAGAAAGAAAGAAAAGAAAAGAAAAAAACAGGAGTTGTAATTTTATTTGCAGATACAACTGGTTTTAAACGAACAAAGGTAAAGAAATATAAGGATTGGACACCACATATTTGTTAAAAGAAACACTCAAGATGAAGAGATTTCAACAAGTAACATGTATGAGCCCTATCAGAACGTTCCTCAATTTATAAAGCAAACCCTAACAGATATGAATAATCTGATATCTTCATGACTATAACAGTGGGAGATTTTAACGCCCCTTTGGCAGTTTTGGATAGATCCTCCAAACAGAAACTAAACAAATAAATAATAGACTTAAACTCAATCCTAGAACAAATGGAATTAACAGACATCTACAGAACATTTTATTCGAATAAAACTGAATACCATTCTTCTCATCAGTCCATGGATCATTCTCCAAATCTGATCACATCTTAGGACACAAGTCTAACCTCAGAAATTTTAAAAGAATAGATATTATTCCTTGTATCTTCTCGGACTATCACAGAATAAAAGTTGAACTCAACAGAAACACTAATCTTCATATTCAAACAAAGTCATGGAAACTAAATGACCTTATGGTGAATGATAGCTGGCTCAAAGAAGAGATTAAGAAGGAAATCATCAAATTTGGGAGACAAAATGATAATGAAGACACAAATTATTAAAACCTATGGGATATTGCAAAGGCAGTCCTAAGAGGGAAAGTTATAGCTCTGGAAGCCTTCATCAAGAAAACAGAAAGAGAGGAAGTCAACAACTTATTGGGCCATCCCAAGCAACTGGAAAAGGAAGAATATTCCAACTCCAAACCCAGCAGAAGAAAATAAATAACCAAGATTAGAGCAGAAATAAATGAAATTGAAAATAAAGGAATCATTCAGAAGATCAATGAACCAAAAAGTTGATAT